>JAODOY010044860.1:2252-16819 GCA_025399855.1 Forbesichthys papilliferus | reverse complement strand
TATGTCAGTTTGTCCTGTTTGTCCTGTTTATGTCAGTTTGTCCTGTTTTGGTCAGTTTGTTCTGTTTGTCCTGTTTAGGTCTGTTTGTCCTGTTTATGTCAGTTTGTCCTGTTTTGGTCAGTTTGACCTGTTTATGTCTGTTTGTCCTGTTTGTCCTGTTTATGTCAGTTTGTCCTGTTTATGTCTTTTTATGACAGTTTGTCCTGTTTATGTCTTTTTATGACAGTTTGTCCTGTTTATGGCAGTTTGTCCTGTTTATGGCAGTTTGTCCTGTTTATGTCTTTTTATGACAGTTTGTCCTGTTTATGGCAGTTTGTCCTGTTTATGTCTTTTTATGACAGTTTGTCCTGTTTAGGTCTGTTTGTCCTGTGTTTCCTGTTTATGTCTTTTTATGACAGTTTGTCCTGTTTATGGCAGTTTGTCCTGTTTATGGCAGTTTGTCCTGTTTATGTCTTTTTATGACAGTTTGTCCTGTTTATGGCAGTTTGTCCTGTTTATGTCTTTTTATGACAGTTTGTCCTGTTTAGGTCTGTTTGTCCTGTGTTTCCTGTTTATGTCTTTTTATGACAGTTTGTCCTGTTTAGGTCTGTTTGTCCTGTTTGTCCTGTTTATGGCAGTTTGTCCTGTGTTTCCTGTTTAGGTCTGTCCTGTTCCAGTCTGTGTTGCCAGCCTCACAGTGATTGTCTCTTTGGTTTCACCTGTTCCTCATTGACTCTCTCAACACACACAAATGTCTTGTGTTCTTCTATTTAAGCCCTTGTGTTTCTTTGGTTCTTGGTCGGTCCTTGTAGTGTCTACATGTGTGGTGTGATTCCTGCCCTCTGTTGCTGTGAATAAACTCTGAGTAGCATACTCGCCTCCGTTGTCATGCATTTGGGTCCGCTCTGCCTGCCACTCCTGACACTTTACATCAAACACAACACTTGGTCATGCATTACCTTACATCATACTACAATACTGTATGTGTGCTCAGGTTCACAAACAATACAAGGTATTAAGACCACAGCAGTTTCAACTAATAAAACCAGATGCAATCAACCAGTGATTCTCTGAAACAATAAAAGGCAATCAAAAGAACTATTATAATCCGACCCGTGGTTCCTTGAATAACAAAAAGTAATTAAAAAAAAAGTAATAATATGAAGTAGGCCTTTCTTAAAAACAAATGAATATTACGCATATTACGCTCCTATTATGCCGTTTACTGTTGAGACAGAGTAATGTTTCTAATTTACTGGACTGCAGGTCAAGTCTTAGTCAATCGGTGGAAATGCTAAAAGAAACAGACCATAACCATAAGATGCGTACATGTGTTTCAGGCTTCAGTCAGGTGCCCTATCTTGTTGTGGAGCTTTCCGAACCAATCATCCCTCGGCTCGGTTGATCCTGTACTCACTAGAACGGAGATGTGAGTCAACAGAAGACACTAGGTCAACAATCGTCAGATGGGTTTGTTTTCCGCTTGGCGTGGGCCAATAACGATTAAACGCACTAGGAAGGCTTGTGCGTTCTTCTGTTTGCTTTACTTGGTATTAAGATATTTATGACTGAAGCCTTACAGGGGCTCATTTACAAACAGTTTGGATTAGAAGAATCCAAACATTCTGCCCCATTCTCCTCTGTCTGTTGAGACTGATTTAGCAGGTCAAGATGAGAAGGGCTTGAGCTGTAGAGTTCATGTCTCATTTAACAAAACATCTTAGGTAATTTAGGTAAGCTTGTGCTATTAATAGCATGTAGGCATCGCAACATATGCAACATATAGACCTAAATACATACAAAAAACAGTTAGATTCATCATTCCTTTATTTATAACATGCTATAAACAGTCTGATGTTTTGTAAACAAAAACTAATCTCGCACTGACTGTCCCTATGAGGACGATAGTGCTAGGCTAGACCACAGCAGCTAGCCTGTACCCTGTACATTAGCTCGTTTGTGTCGAATGCTAGTGCTCAGCGCTGTAATATGAACGTGATGTTTGCCCCCAAAAATTCAGATTAGGCTCCACCCCTATTAGCGGATGTGCTTTTGAGCAGTTTCAGTTTAAATTAATAGGCGCCATTTTAAGACACCGTATCCAATTATTACAATGCATTTTAGTGAATAGAGAGCCGAAGACACTTCCGCATTATGGGACCTCAGTTTGGAAAAAAAATGTATGGTAGTCAACGGAGAGAATACAATTATTTTTAGATCCTGTTTGAATTATGACATAAAGTACCCATAGGATGTGTGTCTGTATAAAAGATAATTGTTCAAGTCAAGAACGTTGCAGTTTGTTGTGAAACTATGAAGTAATCTTTTGTTTTGTGTGTAACCGCTCAGTGAACACATCTTTTGTCTCGCACAACACACGTCACCAAAACAACGCTTTCTTCGTCTTGAGGATTGTGGCACGAAAACGTCATGACACTTATGTGACACAGGGTTTGTAGGCTTACTAATTACATATTTTCACAGCCTTATACTTCAACAAATGCACGACAAACAGACTTTCTTGACTTGAAGAATTATCTTTTAAATAGACAAACTCCTGTCAACTACGGAGTTGACAGGAGTGCCCTTTAAAAACCCTGTTCTGTTGTTTTGACAAAGGGAGGAGACTTTTTTTTCTCACCAGTTAAGAGCATAGGCCTTCACAGGGAACAGAACAGGCATGGGTCTTGGTCTACGACTGCCTTTGAAAAACACACACATCATATGTGTGTTGCTTCGTGTCACAAAGCAAATGGGATATAAATATAATTGTATTCTCGCCGTTGACTACCATAAATATTTTTTCCAAACTACAAACTTATTTTTTCCAAACTAAGGTCCAATACAGCGGCAGTGACTTTGGCTCTCTATAGGGTCTGGAATGGCTCCAAAACAAAGTGTTCCCAGTGCAATGTTCATATTTTAATATAAATTCCCAACATTAACAAAACTGTAAAGCAAATTGGGATCAAGATTGGAGCTCAACTATGGTAGAATGTATTGTAATACCAAGTGAAAGTATAGAACGATAGAACACGCAAAGTAAAAAGGCTTTTACGAGCCATTTTCAATGTGGACTAAAATATTGCATCAACTGCGTTCAGTATTATGTAAGTGTACACATTTAAGTTATTATTGAGAGACAGATGCAGCAGGGGAAATATATCCTGCCAGCTTGTTAAGCTCACCTCAGCTAACCCTATATTGCACGCAAGCAGAAATCTTTTCTATGTACCTAGGGCATATAGGCACATTAGAAAATGTGCTTTTCTTTTGCAGATCAGAGGTATGTGGACAAAAATGAACTCGGAAAAGAAACATAATGTGAGACTTTTGGGGGGGAAGATTTTTTCCCCCCAGTTTTCCAGTTGCCTGTAAACATCTCCAGTCGGTCATGTTTGATATTGCTTTTCTTGCGTGCCGCAGAATTTAAAAACTTTGGGGGAAAATAAGAAATAAAGAAATGAGCTTCCACACTTGCCATCATTTTTATTGGTGAATTGTTTTTTTTATGCCAACACAGACTGATACAAAGCTCATTATGGACACACACATACACACACACACACACACACACACAGACCTACAGACACACACACACACACACACCTGCAGACACACACTCACACACACTAACACCTGCAGACACACGCAAACGCACAAGACACACGCACACCTGCAGACACACACACACACACACACACACCTGCAGACACACACACACACACACACACACACACACACACGCACACCTGCACACACACACACACACAACATACTTACTACAACATACAGTGACTCTCCTCCATTTACTCTCCCTGTCCTCGTTTATTAGCCAAGGCCTCATGCGCTCGTTTGCGTTCTTCACTGTTGTGGCTAAATGAGAAGATTAATGAGCCGCGCAGGAAACACGCAACCTTCCTGTCTGCCCACGCTCTTCCGAGGCCGAGTCTCTCTCTCTCCCCCTCCCTCTACACTCCCCGCCCCAAATGGAACCTCTACACAGCCCTGGCACTGTACATGGGAACACAAACAAAGTGGTGCAGGCCGCACCACACAACACTATGCCAGCCTTGTATAGAGAGACAACGTCACTTCCGCATTATGGGATCTAAGTTCGTAAAAAATATGTATGGTAGACAACGGCAAGAATGCAATTATTTTTAGATCCAGTTTGAATTGTGACACGAAGTCCACATGTGATGTTGGACGACATTTGTTGAAGTATAAGACTGTGAAAATATGTAATTAGTAAAACTACGAACCCTGTGTCGCGTTAAGTGTCATGACGTTTTCGGGCCACAAAGGAGAAGTTGATAGTCAGATGATATCCCCGGACTACCACAACAATACTAACACGAACAATCATGTATAGAATATTACAAATGAAATCATTTGTTGATAACACAAAATAGCATTTATTTGCAACATATGAATTCTCACGGAGATTCTGTTTCATTGCAACCAAAGCGTCTCAGCTGAAAAAATGCTGCGTTTCCAAAAACGCTTCCTAGCGCTGACAGTTGGCCTTTTTCAGCAGAGCGACCAGCGTTTTCAGCCGTGGAAAAAAGCTTTGTTGGACACGTGGCCTTAGGCTCTCTATTCACCAAAACACGGGCCTGGTTACACCAGGACAATATAGAAGATGCAATTCTACTCTCGGCTCTATATAGCTGGGGTTCTCAAACTTTTCAGCTTGTGACCCCCACTATCCCCAGAGGTGGTAGAAGAATAACAGCGATATTATTATTTGATAGTATTTGTATGGCTAAAATATGCAATTATAATCATTTTAAAATGTTACTTATTTTTTGAAAATCCGCTCGTGACCCCCTTTCTCTGTGTCTCGCGACCCCCAGTTTGAGAAACCACTGCTCTGCAGGAGCTGACCTCAGGGTGGCCTGCTTACTGCCTGTCAGGGAAAGCAACACACCTGTAATGGTATTTTGAAAAGAAAAGTGTTTTGTTTTTTTAAAGGCCGGATCAGAGCAATCGCTTCATTCTCTTTTTCAGCTGAATAATTCAGGCAGTAGGGAGAGAAGTTACTCACTGACAGCTCCTCTAGGCCTTGATCTACCGTTCTTCTACAACAATGCACACTCCTGAAAAACACTGGCATCCACCTGAGATTCAAAATCAATGATCCAAATGTGACAGGGAACAGTGGAAATAACATTGAATATAAAGCCTTGTTAAACTACTCTATATAAACGCTAAACCCAAAATATTTGACACATTATACCGACACTATTGTCAAAAGAATTGACAAAAAAAGACATTGCAGTCTTTTTACGTTTTCTGAATATTTATGAATCATGGAATAATGACCTTGGACAAATGTGGCTCCTGAGGTTAGTTGAGAATCACTGGTTTAGTGTTTACCAATAGAAATCCTTTGCTGAGATAAAGTCAGAATTCTATCTTTAAAGTCAAAACTCTAATAAATGTTTCCGTAAAAGTGTGGCATGCCCATAATTATCAATATGCAATGCAAGGCTATTTACCTCGGTGTGTTTCACATTAAACATGCTCTACAATAAACCAGATAAACATTTTTATAAAAGATATATTTCAATTAAAGTGGAAAACAATAAGAGAATAAGATCAAGTCATCATTTAAGACAAAATAACAAAATATCTTTTCATCTATCCATCCTCATCTGCTTATCCGGAGTCGGGTCGCGGGGGCATCAGCTCCAGCAGGGGACCCCAAACCTCCCTTTCCCGAGCCACATTATCAAGCTCTGACTGGAGGATCCCGAGGCGTTCCAAGGCCAGTGTGGAGATATAATCTCTCCACCTGGTCCTGGGTTTTCCCCGAGGCCTCCTCCCAGCTGGACGTGCATGGAACACCTCCCAAGGGAGGCGCCCAGGGGCCACCCTTACCAGATGCCCGCACCACCTCAACTGGCCTTCTGACACAAAGGAGTAGCGGCTCTACTCCGAGTTCCTCACATATAGCCGAGCTTCTCACCCTATCTTTAAGGGAGCCGCCAGCCACCCTCCTGAGGAAACCCATTTCGGCCGCTTGTACCCGTGATCCTGTTCTTTTGGTCATGACCCACCCTTTATGACCATAGGTGAGGGTAGGAATGAAAATTGCCCAGTGGATAAAATAAGTAAATCAAAATGTAGTGCATGGAACAATCAATGTCTCACATTCTGTAAATAAACACATACGGTTTGGTGGTGTCATTTACAGTATTTCTTGTGCCAAATGTGAAAACTCCCATATGTGAACGAAATGCCGTGTTGTAGGAGAGAAAAAAAGGAAAGACTTCACTCATACAGCATGTCTGCAGGCCATTTTCCCCCCAGTGGTGCAAATGCCTTTGCCCTCAGACTATTTAATCCCTTCTGTGGCTTGTCATCCATCTGGGCCGGCCTATTCACTGCTGCTGAGGCCTGAGCCTTTTTTTGCGCTGCGTCAGCGAGGGTTTATCTTCCAGCACTCACGACTCCGGGCTCCATGCGTTCACAAAGGACAGGGGGGCCTCACTTAAGTACTGCATGATGTCTTGACACCGCACGGTCTGAAGCTTTCCCGAACATCATGTGCGGCGAGGAAATTAATGCTGAGCGAGGAAGAATGCAGGCCTGGGAACGTCTGAAAGAGCGGCCGACAGCTGCTTGATTGTCTTGTAATGAGTGTTCTTGTCTGGCGAAGCAGGCGCTGTGGCAGCCGGGAGGGTAGGCGGTGGAAGCCGACCCTGCCTGCCTTCCAGCGGAAGACAAAAGAGGGAGAGGCGCCTGTCACTGATGAGCGTTCCTGGCGCGTGGTCACTTGTTGGTGGGGTCAATTGTGTTTCTGCAACACGTGTCGCGCTGCCTTCACTCACGTTGGTAGTCAGTCACTCAGTATTAACCTATTTTCTCCATGCCTAGTTGACTTGCAACAGCCACCTGTCTCCAAATCGAGCATTAGCGGTAGTTCAGGCAGGCCATGAAGTGCCCCCCACCCCCTGGCCATGCATAATCTCAATCGTCAGCTGATCGCAATCATCTTATTGCCAGCTGATCTCCGTGACCAGACGATCGCGGCAAAGCTTACTATTGGCCAAGCTCGTTCAGGAAGCTTATTTAAACGTACTTAGCCTACACGCATTATTGGGGGTTCCTCTGCAAGCATCTTGCACTGCACAACACAGAATGCATATCGGCACAGTAAAGAGCGTGAGGCCAGACTGACAGAGCCTTGCCTGTGACGCTATGCTGCATTACCAGCCCAGGATCTGACAACGAGACAGACCCAGTGTATCCAAAGCTGTGGTCCCCCACACACACACCTCTCTCTCTCTCTCCCCCTCTCTCTCTCTCTCCCTCCCTCTCCCTCTCCCTCCCCCCATTTTTAAACATCTGCCTACTCAATGGCAAGCAGGCACAACTGTGTCGGTGTCCGGGGAGTCAGACATGACCAGAGACCATAAACAGCGAGCGCTGAACATGACGCGCAGCAGCAGAGGGTAATTCCGACCAAGCGTCTCTGATCGTCTCATCAGCGGAGCGTGGTGGAGGTAAAGCCAATGTTTAGCCTCCATCCTGCCTCGCTCGGCAAGAGCTTGCTCCACGGTGCCGTGCTTGTCCACATATCAGCTCCTTGAACACACAAGAGGCCGCCAGCCAAGCCACGGGAATTTATTTAATTTATTTTATGTTGCTCAGAATAGCTACAAGGAGTTCACTGGGTCACAACAACACACTGTGATGGCCTGATGGTTGTGAGTTGTTCAAAATAAATATTATATTATCAAAATAATAACAAAAAAAACATTTTTTAAATCTGCCCTGAAAAATATTTATGCCAGGACAACCCGCCATCGCTCCATATTTTCATAAACACAAATGGCCTAAATAAATAAGATCCACTGATGTATTGGGTGGGGATTCCAACAGGTGTGAGAATAGTGTGTGTGTGAGGAGGGGGGGGGGGGGGGATGTGTGGTGTTAACTGGAGCAAACCAGCAACCATATTCCCTCCATCTCTCCTCCACATCTCCTTAACGACACGGCCCAGGGAATACTGCTTTCTGACGGCGTTAATAAGAATCACGGTTGAGATGGCCAAAGAATAATGCGTGAGGAATACCTATTCAAACCACTAAAGGCAGATACATTATTATCAAAAAGGGTTCCGTGATTGTAATAGAGTGCTGGATCAAAGTTGACATGAAACACACTCAAGAACACATCCTGCAGGACTGTAGATAGCTTGTCTCATCTTAGGGAATATTTAAATACTGTATTTTATTATGTGGAATCTTACTATCATCCATCTACCACCTGCTATGATAGGGACATGTTATATGTGTCGTGACACTTTGTGGAATACGTTAATGATATTAAAGATTATATATGTGAAATACGATAATAATATTCTTGGCTGCCCAATTCCCATGTTAGTCCAAATAATAATAAAATCCATAAAAATACTAAAATATTTCTAGCTCACATAATTTCCTTTACTTTACTCTTCATGAAAACTCAAAATAAATTATTTGCAATTAGGTCAATGGGCAGATTCCTTTATCCAAAGTGACTGTACCATACCAAAGTGACTGTACTGAGAACTATCACAAATATCAAGGCAAGCAGACCCTGCTTTTATCGTACAGTACTAAAAACTAGTATTTGATAGCAGCATGATGAGTTATGCATTATTACGGTAGCTTATCACCCAGAAATGTACATGCTATGATCTATTACAGCCATAATATTATACAGAACTTCCAAACTGTTCTCGAGAGGCACCATTGCATCCAAAGTGTGTATTTGCCTCCATGTGTGGGGTGGGCCGGGCGGCCCCGCGGAGGGAAGTAGTTTTGAGCTTCAATTTAGCAAGCGTTTTCCAGAATGGCTGACCCTGCCTTTATATGGTGAATATAGCCAGTCAAGCACACAGTCAAGCACACACACTGCACAACACAGAATGCATATTGGCGCAGTATAGCGTGAGTCTACAAGAGCCTTGCCTGTGACGCTATGCTGCATTACCAGCCCAGGATCTGACAACGAGGGGGACCCAGTGTGTCCATAGCTGTGCGCTCTCTCTCTCCCCAACCCCCCCCCCAAATCCCCCCTTCTTCGTCATTGTATGGTCACGGGACAATAGAGCAATAGAATACAATACAATACATCCACCCATCCATCCATCTTCTACCGCTTATCCAGAGTCGGGTCGGGGGGCAGCAGCTCCAGCAAGGGACCCCAAACTTCCCTTTCAATACAGCTCATGTCAATTCTGCATCTCTTCTGTATCTGTGATCTGACAGCTATGATTATTAGCTCTCTGGTTAGTTCATACATCAGATTCAAGCTGTTTTAAGACCTACAGTATTTGAGGAGATTGTCATAAAACAGCCATTGTGAAAACAGCCAATGTGCAAACATGCCATTCATGGCATGTATGCACATCAACCCAAAGTATGGGCGTTTGCTTTAGTTCGATTCCATGGACCCTGAACACTACACAGTACCGTTCAACTGTCACACGTGCAAAGCTGCATTCACACTGTATATAACTGATTATCACGCGTACGCTTAGAGAGTTAGAAATACCCTGGAAACCTGACTGACAACAACGTACATGTGACGCGCACACACACAACACTTCTGTGTAAACCATTCAGCTTTCAGCACCGGTGCCACGCAACGTCACCTGCTCAGGAGTAAGTCGCGTGACGCGCCCCGCGCCACCCGGCACCTCACTCGCAGCAGTTGCCATGCCAACGCTCAGGGCAGCACGCTGCTGCTGGACGAGAGGGCGGGCGTCGTTCCTCCCGTGACACCTGCCACTCAACTGTGGCAGGTGGAGTGGCAGGGAGGGTCTAAACAACGTCCTTAGAGGCCGGTCAGGCCGCTCGACAGCCATCTTGGCTGGTTATTAACAAGACCTTGTCCAAATTAATGGGGAATGAAAGATAAAGGTGCTTTTGTCACATACAGATACATTGTTCTTTTTCCTCAAGGGAGCAGTGGGCAGGCACTAAACCGGAGCACCCGGGGGAAACCCACGCAGAAAGGCAGGGACGTGCGGGTGGAATAGAGACAAAACTGCACTTTTAATGGTCACCGGGACACAAAAACTGCATGTATACAATCACCAATCAAATATGATAAAAGAAGCCTTTGAAGCCTTGTTGCCTTTTCCCCAAATTAAGGTTTAAAAAGCCTTTTCCCCAAACAGGTTATAATTACATGAATGCGCAATTTTGCACGACTGTGCGTTTCTGTTTGGCTTAATAGGTTTACAGTCTGTCTTTTCCGTTTGCGCTCCTCGACCACATCGTCTCTTAGGTGCGTTCCCTGCCAACTGCCGTGTGCCAAATGCCTCTGGACCTCTGCGCTGCCACCACACCGCCACCCCTCTTCCCCTGCAACTGCTCATGAAACACTCCATCAAACCAACTGAAACGGCCATTGCAGAGAAGATGGCTCTTTAGGGGGGGTGGAGGGACGAGGCACACAGTGGCGCAGTGGGTACAGCGGGGTGGTTACACTTAGAAGTGTCCTTGAGCAAGACACCTAACCCTAACTGCTCCCGGTGGTTGGGTAGCGTGTATGAATGTGTGTGTGAATGGGGAAATGTGAGGCAATACTGTACAGTGCGTTGAAGGGCCGGTGGGTTGGAGGAGCTCTGTATAAACGCAGTCCATTTACCGTACGCTGCGCATCCAACCGCCATCTTCGGCCTTACGCACTTCTCCCATAGATTTCTATTGAAAAGGACCGTCTCCTCTACATAATGCCTCTGGTGTAAACTAGCGCATGCTAGCACATGTGGAGACATGAGAGAGGCACAGCGGGGAAAAAGAGGAGGGCAGCAGCAAACTCCCTGCAGTCGATCAATATCGTTTGTCAACTGTCACAGCCTCACCCCCGCCGACCCCCGGCTGACTCGCCCGAGCCACTCGGTGGCCAAGTGCATTGTGCTACGCTTCCATCACCAGACAGCCGATTACCAGGCATCTCCGTCAGGCCCGGGGGCCCTGGGAGACAGGCCTCTCGCTGATGGATGGACTTCTAAAGCCGCGGAAACGAGGGAAACTCCCCGAACTGTCCAACGGCCACAATTTACCTTCATCGTCGTCGTTTTCTATTCTAGCGTTCTAGCATCCCAAGAGTAGAAGAGAGGCGGTGGAGGTGATGTGATATCGTGCAGCCAAGCAGAAAGAAAAATTGGCTGAAATAGAATTCAGTGGAATCCTGAGCTCGCTCTAATTATGTCCGCATAAAGGAAGGTCATTCGGAGATGGGGGATTGCGGGGTGGCGGGGCGTTCTTCGGTCCAAGAGCAACCATCCACCGTAGTTGACTCAGGGTGGACGCCGCCCGGGTTCACTGAACAGTGGCGACACACGAACAGGCTAATGTGTTGCAGTGGCGGACCATTCACGTCGTAATGAGATCAGCGCGGCTAATCAAATTGAACGGCAGGGTTTCCAAAAGGCGGATGAATGCATTTCATCTTGCGTATTAAAGCGGGGCGAGACTCAAAGAGTGTGTGTGTGTGTGTGTGTGTCGATGAAAGAAAGGCTACTGGGGTCTAACTTGTGATGGGGCAGGCCACTGCGTCTGGTCTAAAGGTGCAGTCAGGGATTCTGGAGAAAGCTTGTGGATATTTGCAGTGGATCAAAACAAAAACACATTCAGTGCCAGAAGCTCCACCCAACACAGACGCAAGTGGACACGCATTGCCAAGGCTAGGATATTGTTGTGTGGTGCGGTCTGCACCGATTTGCTTGTGTTCCCATTTACATTTTTTTCCAGCACACACATAGAACAGGCAGCTAAGTGGACTGTGAGTAAATATTTGCTGAATTATCATACAATCTCTGAATGCAGAAATACAGTACGCTGATACCAACAGTATCAGATAAATGTGTTTTAAATCCTATGTTCAAGATATGCAATTATTAACATAGCCACACACACACACACACACACACACACACACACACACACACACACACACTTCTGTGTGTGCTGAACCGTAGTCTGAACTCCTCTGTTTGTTTACATAGCAGGGCCGGTCCCACAACCATGATAGTGTGTGTGTGTGTGTGGCCCACAAAGCATTTGTTTGGCGTTGCTGGTCTGCTGCTGGTCTGATGCTGGTGCATAGTATGACGACGTCTAGTGGCAGATATAGTTCCTTTAAAAATATAATCGCAGAGTGAACGCTGCTACTGTACAAAACTGGAGAAGAAGAAAAGCAGTAATTTGTGGAGTGACATTGAGAGGAAAATAATTAAGGTTGCTAGAGGCAACAGTGCATTTTTGCCATGAGTCAGTTAATTGAATAGCTACCTCTATTGTCCCACCCGAGTAGAGCAGGTATTCAATAGAAAGAGGTCACTAAGGCAACATGGTGGCCAAAGATGGCACTGTGGCCTCACAGCAAGAAGGTCCCGGGTTCAAGCCCAAGTTGTCCCTGCCTTTCTGTGTGGAGATTGCATGTTCTCCCCGTGTCTGTGTGGGTTTCCCCCACTATCCCCCAAAAAACATGTCAGGTTCACTCTCCAGTCAGTGTCATGTGACCAGTGACACTGCCTCCAATCAGGAGTTAGTCCCCAAAGCGCGTGAGTGTGTATGTGACAATAAAAGCACCTTTACTACGGCAACAGTGATGTAAATTCTCTTTTGGGACAATATTATTTACTAGTGTGCGATAATGACAGAACTGCTAACTTCCAAAACATAGTAGATTTGGAGGAACTAATCCTTGAAAGCAGTAGGTGTGATGTGTTTGTACGACATCATTCATAACCATGGGCCTTGATTGCACATGACTGGCCAATAGAAATTCTGCAACAACTTCAGGAAATTGAGACTAGAAAATAAAAACAACCAAAAGAAAGTCATTACCTCTGATGAGGTAATCAGATGACGTAATGAGATGACGAATATATATATATTATTTAATTATTTATATTATGTTTGTTTTTTAGTAATCCATGCATAAACTAAGCCAAATAGGCAGGTAGGGCTCACAGATGTAGCAGATATGATTTAAGTTAACAACGCTCGTTCTGCCTCCTCTATTTCAAAATACCTTTTAATTTTCCTTATGACATTTGGGCGTTACCATTGAGCCGGCAAAATATAAATGTTTGTTAGATGAGGGAAAGGCAAAGAGATGACAGCATATAAACTGCAGTCTTACGTCAGTGTCAGTCAAACATCCAGAATGGAAAAGTACAAGGAACTCTGCTTGTAATATTTCATGTTCACCACTCGGGAAAAACAGCAACATAAACTACTAAATAATAGGAAAGCTGCATTAGCCGGAACAAGTGTGGATACACCGATCAAAATGTGTGCAAGAACACAAACACCATATTAGTTTGTCAATGTAGGTGTAATAAAAGGATTAGCACCGGTTCTCCATGCTAAACTGTTTCAAGTGCAATAATCTGTGCATGTGGAGGTTTGGGTGGTTTTAGTGCGGTCTGTAGGGGAGAAAATATTGATATTAATCATCTATCTCCACAGAAAAGCAGAGTGGTCGATTGCACACAATTCCGACAAAGCCAGATTCTACTCTTGAGGTCGTTTACACATGAAGTGTTTTGCTGTATGTTCACAACAGTGGAAACTGTGATGTGGACACCGTATTTGTATTCTACAAACAGGAAATATATGTTAACTGATTAAAGGCAGGGTTATTCAATTTCAAGAACGCTTGCTAACTTTAAGTTAAAATCAAAACAATATCCCTCCACGGCGGCGCTCCACACATCGAAACGCACTGTGAAACAAAGCGTAGTACTACGGCTATGTTGATGTGAGCGAGGTTCGCCACTTTGTTTAAGTTCCTATTTATGGAGCCAGGGCTGTGTAGAAGTATCAGATTATTTTTTCAACACACAGAATGGTAAGCTTGCGAAATGAGGAGATATTTGTATATAATCGTATTGAAACCCTATCTACAGTATTGCATGTCTATCTCTGGCAAGCAAATAAATATAATGTACAGTATTTATAATGTATTACATTGGATAATGATATAAGGTCTATCAATAGGAAAGCTTTCTTTCTAGACCCTTAAGAAGTGACACCTTTCCCCGTATATGGTGATGTGGTTAGACATGTAGCCGTATATAATTGGGTATTTGTCCGACAACTTAATTAAAAGGGACTAAAGGGGTGTAATTGGATCCCTAATGGAAGGTAAGCTGCTAATGCGTGAATGTAAGTACCTAGCTTGCGCGCACACACACACACACATTCCTTCTGGCTTCTCTCAGCATCTTCTCATTGGTCCTGCCTCTATGCTAGGTACCTTGACATCTTCTCATTGGTCCTGCCTCTATGCTAGTTACGTTGACATCGTCTCATTGGTCCTGCCTCTACGCTAGTTACCTTGACATCTTCTCATTGGTCCTGCCTCTACGCTAGGTACCTTGACATCTTCTCATTGGTCCTGCCTCTACGCTAGTTACGTTGACATCTTCTCATTGGTCCTGCCTCTACGCTAGTTACGTTGACATCTTCTCATTGGTCCTGCCTCTACGCTAGGTACCTTGACATCTTCTCATTGGTCCTGCCTCTATGCTAGGTACCTTGACATCTTCTCATTGGTCCTGCCTC
>JAODOY010044839.1:0-19582 GCA_025399855.1 Forbesichthys papilliferus | reverse complement strand
CCTCACTCGCGAACAAGACCTCGAGGTACTTAAACTCCTTCACTTGGGGTAAGGACTCATTCCCCACCTGGAGTAGGCACGCCATCGGTTTCCGATTAATTGCATTAATTTAGCAAAATATGACCGACCCATCAATCTGTGCATCCATAGAAAAGATTCTAAACATAAATAGCTAACAAAACTTCTCACACGATGATATCATTATCCATCTGGATAACATGAAGAAACCTCATCTTTATTTGTTGCAACAGGATGCAGTTAGACACAAAGTTTGCACGAGCTTGGCCTAAACGGAGCTGACATAAGTCAGAATGACTCAGTATCACAAAGTCCAGTCATCCACTCCAAACCATGCTTTGGAAAATAATATAAACACTTAGCTTGGCAGCAAAATAGACATGTTTGTGATGTGTAGCTAGCTTGTGCAGATACCACACCAAATACCCCAACAACACTCATTCAAGCCATTGCCCACACACGTCTCACATGAGAATTAGCATTGTGCTACGTGGTGCAAAACCAAAAAAAATGTTAATTGAAAATATATCAAATATGCAACTGTTTGTACTATAGTCATTAGCAAAAAAAACTAACTGGGACCTAGCAACACAAGTGCTTAACGTTGTTAATATACTGTATCACCACAATAGGCCTTTACCATCTTTGTAGAGGTACCCCGCATTGGTAATAATCCCAAAACTCAGCCAAAGACTAGCCAGGCTTATACTGAAACATACATCTTTACACAGTATAAACAAAATATAGTGTTCTTAAACAGTGTTGCACTCAAAGAAAAGGTTGAAACGGGTTAAAAGTTGACATAATATTTGTGTTACTGTAACTTACACTGTCAGACATGTTAAAGCACTATACATCAGTTGACATGTTGGCAATAACCAGAAGAAGCACTCAAACATGAAACATAAACATTAAGTATCTGGCAGTGATGCAGTTACTGTAAAGACGTAGTGATGGTGGAAGGGGTGAAGGGGTAAGTATGTCATTCAGTCCCAAGTGAAACCACAAAGCAGCCATGCATGGGCCAAGAAGCCCCAAAGTCTGGTGCTGGAGTAGCCATCAATCAGCAGACTACGCCAAGCAAAAGATAAGAGGAAACACCACGGGTCAAGTCACCACTGCTACCACCAAACCACTTTCAGGGATGGGCATGGCAACACACAAGTCAGCAACGCAACCAGGTACCTAAAGATCTGCCTCCTTTTTTGAGAGCTAGAGGAGAAGCCCTCAGTGGAAAGTCTGTTGGGGTTAATTGGGAGAGAAATGCTGGGGTTACAGGACTGAAATGGATAACAAAGCAGGGTGAGGAAGGCAAAGGGGGGGTTGGAGGTAAGCACAGTGCAGAACTTTTACCCCTAGAAAATAATGCACAGGAAAGCAGAAAGTTGGACTCTTCAAAAGGCCCACACTGCAGTTCCCTCTCTTCCTCAACAGCAGACCCTCGCCTGTCCCCTTCTCTTAGCGGTTAGTTGCAAAATGGTCTCAGCTAGTGTACAGTACATACATTTCCATGTAAAAAGGCAGTTGTCTCCTGCAGTCAATATCACCACCACCCCAATAAGGAAGAGGAAAAACTAAACTAACTAAATACTGTATACACACACACACACTACACCGTACACACTCATTGCCAGTAACTTTAAGAAATAAAGCATTGGATCTAACATTTTTTTTAAAAATGCTTGAAATGCACCTTTTTTTTGCAAGATATTACATTTAACCTATCCAAGACATTACTTAAAATTGTTAATTTTAACTGGGCTTCTAGAAATGTTCCCCTTCAGTATTTAATGCATTCTGCATGGATAAAACAAATCTCCTTTATGAAACCAGGACCCTGGTAAGCAGAAAAGATGCACATCACAATCTCCAGTAGAATGCATTAGCTTACCTGTTGTCGTTGATGTATCCGTTTTGAGAAGACTGTAAAGAAAAAGACACCTGCAAATTACGATTAAATAGATCCAATGAGAACCACTTGCCCAAATGCTAAAAGTCAAAAGATAAACAAAACGAATGGATATATTTTCTCAAAACATCCCTTTTCAGAACATTTCTAAATGAGCAAGTGCAGTTTCTGACTTTTCTTAAAATGCTCTTGGTAAAATAAACACTCGGTCTACAGTATAAGGAATTGCTCTCTTTCTATTCCGTCTCTCCTCTGGTCAATGAAAAGTGATGTTATGTGTTAGTTCAGACAGTGGGTCAGACTGTGGTTTGTTAATCCGCCCTGCTCACTGACACGTCACTGACCCGTTCCACACTTACTTCTCGGGCAAAGATCCGGTCTCGTACCCGCTGATACTCTTCCTCCCGCTCTTCAATCGACTTGCTCCGGCGGCCGTCCTGCAGTGGCACGCGAATCTACCGTTTAAGGAGACAGTGATGACACACAGCTCAACATCACCATCGACCCACAATACGCAGCTTGGCTAGCAAGGAGCACAAGTCCCACACAGTATAGCAGTGTCCAATGTCTGGACTGAGGTAACAAGCTTACTTACACAACATTTAATGACTCTGGGATTAAGGCTTTACTCCAAATTCAATAAACAAATGATCCCAATAGCAATTTAAATAACCACATACAAAGAACCTATTGGACTTTCAGTAAAAAATTAAAAAAAAGACACTATACAGATGTCATAAATCAAGCATCACCATGTACTGTAAAAAGGTGGACCATTCATAAATGACGTGTCTACCTATAGCGGACAGTAGGGCTGGCCCCAAATACTTGATTATTCAGGTATTTGTTTGTTGGGTATGTATTCGAGTTTAAATATTGGCATTAGAGTATTTGGTTTTTCACATTATGCATGCATGTTTTCCCAATAATCCCTGCTGTCTCTGTATGAACCCAAATGTTAAAAACATTGAATTGCCTGCCCTACACTGGGTCACCAACACAATCGATTGCAATTGGCTCTGTCTGAAAGAAGAGAGTGGGGCTTTTCATTCAACACACTCTTATCGGCTAATATATGCTTTGAGACTTCATAGGTGAGTAGTTTACTCAAAGTTAAAAGCGTTGATTACTTGCTGTTGTACAGTTATGTGCTACTGAAAACCTGCAAACGGTCTTGCTGCCCACAGTGATTTACAACAGGTTATGAAACATTCATTATAGTTGAGAATTTGTAATTTTGTTTTTGAGAATTTTGAGTATTCGAATACTCGTTCGGAAATAACCAATTATTCAAAGCCTGTAAAACGGTATTCGGGACAGCCCTAGAGGATAGTTGGCAGTAAATGTGGCAAATACAGGCCTTGACACAGTTCACAGTTTGGTACTGTACCTGGTTATCATCTTTGTCCATGCTGGCATCATCTCTCTTCAGGATGAACTTCTTTTGGAAGTCCATGTTACGCTCATCCTTAATGTGTTCAGAGAACCTTTGCTCTGGGCTGCAGAACAGATGGCAAGCATTTCAAACCACCAACATCCACATTTGTCTAGAACAATGAGCACACAAACATGTAAGCAAAAGGTCTTAAATCTTTAATTATTAACTCATTACATTTGTATCAATCCTTTTTCTGGGCTTACAACAAGATGTTCGTAATACATATATGAAAATAGTTATCTTAGAAACAGAAGCAATATGTTCCAAGGTCCAAACACGGAATTTGAATTTACCAGACAAACGAGTTGTGCAGTAGTGCATGATTTGTGAGTAATATTCAGGTTTACTTACGTCATTGCGACACAGCATTTACAAACGTGTTTGTGTATATTTTGACAGCCATACATGACTATAAGCACAAATTTTCTCTATACATTAAGACACAAAGAGTTTTGATAATATCATGTCACTATAGTATGTAGGATAATAACGCTCTTAAGGTAGCCTGTAGCCTTAAAGTCAGCTATTCCAGGCTAAATGTAAGCTAATGCACTGTCAAATTCAACAAATATCTCCTCGCATTTCACTATCATTTTACTATCTTAAAATAATCCAGTACTTCTAACACAGCCCTAGCTCCGTCAATAGGAGCATAAACATAGTGGCGAACACCGCTCGTATCAACAAAGCCGGACCACTACGCTTTGTTTCACAATGCATTTCGACTTGAGCAATACTGTTTTGAGCTCGAAGTTAGCAAGAATAAGTTAGCATACCTTTATTAAAATGTTCATCTTGATTTGTAGTGTTTCAGTGTTTTAAGCAAGTAATACAGCTGAAAAAGCTTTATAGCTAAAATTAAGGAAGTCAAAAATGTTTTCGCTGGTGCATGTCTGAGTTTGAACAATAGGAAATACCAGAACCTGTCTAAATCTGGACTAAATATTCATTGCCATTGTTTAGAGAATTATCAAGGTGTAAAACTTTAATCACCTTTTTTATTTAATATAAAATAGTTAATAAAAAAAGTTATGTTTAATGACTATAAAATCTTTAACTAGAATTCACACATTCCAGCAAAGTGAAGTCGACTTGTCCAGTGAGCCACTCACATGCGCGTGTTGCCCGTCTTGTTGATGATGACAGCCTTGCCCGTTTGGTCCACGTTGTGGTCCATGCCAAAGTATGCAGCCACGCGGTGCAGCAGCATCCGGTGGTACGAGGTCATCTGGGGAAACTTCTTATACTGGTTACTGCAGGAGGGTGTGTACAGGACAACATCCAATCATTACACACACTAAGGAAGCATCCAGCACAAACACAATGTTGTCATTACTGCTTAACAAGAAGGTGTATTCTAACCCATCCTAAAGGTTCCCCAAAGTACAAGAACACATGGTCACACTTATGACACACACACACACACACACACACACATATATAATGGACTTAGAAGTGCTAAATTGGCTCACTTGTCGTCATTAATGAACTCCAGGATATCTTGTTCTAGTTTGAGCAGCATCATTCGATCCCTGTCAGAACAAGTGGAGTGACGGGAGAAGGGTGTGTGGGAAGGATTGGGTGGGGGGTGGGGGTCAGAGAGAGAGAGAGAGAGAGAGAGGGGGAGAGAGAGCGAGCATTGAGTCGAAAGCAGACAGAGCGCAGAGTGCCAAGCAAAGATCAAAGGCATTAAGCAGCTCCATGAATACTTTTTCCGATCCATCTAAAATGAGAATGGGCAGTCCTCCTCTTGCGGAACTGCCAGACTAACGGCTGAGGACATATTCTATGCCGAACGTCAGTGGGGACTCAAAATAGAAATCCCCGTCCCATTTGAAAGGACGGGATTCCCTTGCTATATGTTACAGAAGGCCAGTCCTGCTAGATAATTACGTTATATAGGGACAGTTCGTACTGCGTTCTCTTTCAGCTCTGAAACCCGATCATTCTTGGGTGACAGTTACATACCTGGGATTGTTTTTCAGTGTGTTGACCAGAAACTCGTGCACATCAATGCCCGTGGAGTCTGTGTACTCTTGGCTAGAGTCTGGCAGGGAGGACAGTTGGATAGTTAAACTTCATAGCAAAGGACCGAAAAAGAAAAAAATGCCATTTGGAAGACTGGATGAACATGAAACAGAGCAAAGGACATGATACACCAGCAAGCACTCCAGTCCTGACCCCCATTCTGCCACTGGTTGAGGTTTGATCAAAATCAGCAGACACTGGTAGTTGTAATCATCAGCACACACACACACACACACACACACACACACCGCCCCCACCACCATCAGGGATAATTTTTCCACAATTTTCCAACACACTAGACCGTCAGCGTTTTATCTCTGTGCTTCTCGCAAATTGTAATGAAGCCTGACTCCCTCAGCGGAGAGTCGAGAACAGAAAAAGATTAAAGAAAATAAATGAGGTAAAAAGGGAAGAAACGCATTGCCTTTCTAGGAAATCTTCCTGCTTTCTGGCAATGCCAGTAACTGACTTCATATGTATTGCAGATAAAAACAAATAAGGTATTTGTCCCTCCACTAATACAGAGGTCAATCTTACAGATTACTCCTTATGCTTATTGTGCTCCTTTTCCGAGCACCAGGCTGACCACAGAAGTGAAAGAGGTATCAGCAGGGGCTTGACTACGACAGGCACCAAATTAGGGCTACGCCATCAATTAAATTAATTGACGATTTGGAAAATGCCTAAATCGCAAAATCAGGATTAATGCGTACACTCAAAATTAAAACATCTTGAGTCACGCCCCTCCCGTGCGCTCCTCCGGTCGGCACCCACCAGTTTCCCCAGCGCTGCCAACCTCAACCACAACACGCTTATTGCCTATCCTTTGCACCTGTGTGGGGGGTTATATTAAGTTGGAGAAGTATTTTGGTTTCCATCAGAACCATGTGGCCAGCCAGGCCAGCCCTCTGGCTTATATACTGTATTCAGTGTAGTTACATACTGCAGCCTAATTGTTTTAAAATATGTCCCGAAAAGCCGGCTAGCGTAGCGTTTCTCAACATGGGCGGTACCACCCCCCGCAGGGGACGTTCAGAGGACGACGGGGGGGGGAGTCGCTGGAATCAATATTTTGGAAAGGGGGGGCGCTGACCAACGTCAACGTTAAGTGAAGGAGACAAATCAACTTGCATGCAGCAGTAGTCTACCGGGCAGAGCAATAGGACTAACAAGATATCAGGTCAGCATTTTGCATTGTCAACATTTTTTTATTTTATATAAATTAAGGGAGACAGTAATCAGCCCACACTGTCGGGTCACTCAGCTGCACAAATCGCCCAATCTCTGACGAGCTATCGCTGAGGTCACTTTTGTGTTGCTCGCGGGAGGCGTGTTGCATATTGCCAGTGACAACCAGAAAGTAAAACTGCAAATTGTTTATTAATAATAGGATCATGTCAGGCTTACATAGGCTACTGTACATTGGTTGACTATTTTTCATCCACAGTTATTACTCACTCAACCTTGATCCTATTCACAACGATTTATGAAAACCACCTTCCACGCATTCATTTTAAGAATTCTGTGACTCTGTATGCCAGAGATGCATCTTAAATAAATGGAAAACCGGGGACACTGATACGTTTTCAATCCATATATAGCACGGGATGTTTTCGCGTGAGTTTGGTTGTCGTCGAACTCAGTCACTGGGCGCGCTCACTGTAAATTAGAACGGCATCTTTCAAGGCCTGAAAGCTCTCGCTGAGCCACCGTTGTAACTTTTCTTTGCGGCTTTATAAAATCAGGCTTGTCATGAACTTTACATTATTCATTAACTTCTTTAAAAAGTCTATGAATAAAAGAAAAAGTGAAATCAATCTTCATTCAAAAATCAGCTAAATGTATTCTGCCATATTTTAGATGTCTTCCTGCTTCAACACACCTGATTTTAATGACTGGGTTGTTATCAGGTTTATAACGATCCAATCATTAGAACTAGACTGGAATTAAATAGCCCTGGCCTACAGTATTGCATAGTTTTAATTAAAAAAAAACGTTTGAGTAATATTTTGTCATGAAGAAAATAAAATTGTCGTCCATCATACTTAAAATAATCTAAATTAGATTTTTAGGATAAATCGGCCAGCCAACCAAATGCCAACTGTCAGGCTTACCACGGGACAGCATCTTGCGTGGAGTTTTGTCCTTCTTCTCCTTCTCTTCATTCTCATATTCATCCTTTGACGACTTCTCTTCTTCCTTGTCTGATGGACAGCTGATGTGAAGTTGGATGATTTCCTGTATTTATGGAATACCACAATGCATTGCTCTTAACCACCTTCTCTAAAACAACGTAGTACACTTCTGAACTGGATACAAGCTGTACATTTGAATGAGAACACTTTGCAAACTTGTTACCGAATCTGGAGCTCCATCGTTGAACAGACCTGAAGATTCTTCACACACTGCGAGACTCCGTACCAATTTCAGCTTGGCATTAGACTGAAACACAATAAAACACACTCATGTTATGACCACGTCACTACATATCATAGCTCTTACAGTTAGGTACAACTTTTACTTTCAATTACTTGAGTTTGACTCATTACGGTCTTATGACACACACAGCGCACCTGCCTACTTTATAAAATGTCAACTTTCTTATGGCCTTATAACCCTTATTAGAAGGTCACGGCTAAACCTACCTTTAACCCTCTAACAAGGATTATGAATATAATAAGCAACTAACAAAATTGAAATTGAAAAAAGGTAATGCTTTGACCTAACTACGCAAACACAGAACTACCACAATGTACGTTCTTAACCTTCAGTAGGAATAAAAGATAAGAGCATGACTTACCTTGGCCCTTTTCCTGCCATGGCTGTGGTTAGGGTGCCGTCTCTGTGCATGACAAGGTGGTTATATTAGAAGCTTGTTTTAGTGTGAAACACTACATCATTATCTACCTCACATTGAAGCCACACAATCTTACAGACCACCCCATGACTGTGTTAAAGCGCACACAATGGTTCCAAAAAGTAGGAGCCGGGAAGCCCACAGAGGTCTCAAGACGGGATGGGTTGCGAGGGGATTTCCAGAAATTCCATATATTTTAAAAACTATTAGAAACAGTATATTTCAGCAATCATTGTCACTGCCGTTTCTACATGACTTTGATGCAGAAATGGCATCACATTAGCTGATGCAGTTGAGGACGCTACTAGCATATATACAATTATAACCCATTATTATAATTTATTGTGAGTCCACCATCTCTGGGGACAGTGGTCACGAGTCTCTAGCACAGTTATGTCAGGTGTAGAGGGCAAAAGTTATTTTAATAGTAATGTCTATCCCGATTCACTCCAGCACACCAAAGAAAACCTGCGGCACATTCTGTAATGCTCGGCTCAACAACGCAGGCGTCACAGCTGTGGCACCTGTGGGTCCTGTGGAGAGCAGTCCTCGGGCTCCAGGCCATCCCCTGCTACCTCCTTGGTGCACTGGGGTTGAGGCGAGGCCTTGCCTCGGCTGCCGGGCTCGCTGAGCGGTCCGCTCTCTCCCTCCTGCTGGATGTCCGCTGCCAGGCTCACTGACATCTTCTTGGGGGAGGGGAGAGGGATGAAGGGTTGGAGGAGGACACAGAAGGGGCTGGGGGGGGGAGAAGTCGACATGATAAAAGGACCAGTGGTTAGGCAACGGCAGGGCCAGCAAAAAAGGCCGCGAGAGATGAGTGCGACGCGTCACACGTGCACGCTGCTGTATTTGGATACCTGTGGCTGCGTCTGTGCCGACTCTCTGCGCCGTGGGTCTGGATGGGAGAAGCAGATCCCACTAGAGGGGGGTACTCTGCTGGGCTGCAGTAGGGGGGGCAGCACAGTCCATAGCAAACCTGAGCTGGGACCTTGGACCTAAAGCTGAAGGAACACACTGAACGTTAATAGAATACCATTGGAATAGAAAATAAGTACAGTGCCAAGATACTTACGGAAATACCATGAATGACGTGACTAGCAATTAGTAGTTCATGGAAGATGCATGAATCAATATTATAGAGAGCTACTGTGTTAAAAAAAATAAAGGCTTCAGCGTTATAAGCTGTGATGATTCATAATAACTGTGTATACATAACTCGTGTTAAAAAAAATAAAGGCTTCAGCGTTATAAGCTGTGATGATTCATAATAACTGTGTATACATAACTCGTGTTAAAAAAAATAAAGGCTTCAGCGTTATAAGCTGTGATGATTCATAATAACTGTGTATACATAACTCGTGCATTAAAGTCATTTGTATGTGGTTATCAGTTTTAGGATACAGAATTCGGTTCACAAAGCTGTTAAATAATAATTGCATGCTCTAAAGTTCCAATCGCAAGTTCAAGTATAAAATAAAGGTTAGGGTGAAAGTTTCTGCCACTAGGTGTCACACAACATCTTAGACCTAAACACATGCTCAGTCTCCATCTAACATGATGCTAATGTAATGTTTAAAATATCATACTGTTAAGCACCTTTAACATTTGCTCTTGTAAGTTTAGCAATGACAGAACTTAGGAATGAATGAATGAGGAATTCATTAGAAAGGGGCCATTACGCAATGGAAAATGTGGAAAAGATTTACTGCTAATAGTTTATTTACTTATTACGCGTTTAGGCGTGTAATGTAATTACATTAACATAGTATTGACAAACGAAAACTGACTACGCTTTATTAATGTGTAAACATCCGACTTGAAGCAGGTTTGCGTCATTAGCCTAACTGTATTGCTAGAGAACAACAATCACATGTCTACATCTACATACACAACACAATAAACAACAACAACAGTGGGTACACCATCACAAAGTGCAGAGAATATTTACAGCGATCAGGTGGAACTGTCAGGACAGCCGCTAACCAGCCAGACCAGGGGGAGGAGGAGGAGGAGACACCAATGGACCAGCCACCACCTCAAACTTCTTCTGGAGCCTCTCTTCTTCTCTTCCTCAGACTCAGAGAAGCAGCATGATGTGCCCGCCAGTGAGGAGCCCTGGATACCAAGAGACATAGAGAGAGAGAGAGAGACACAGAGAGAGAGAGAGACACAGAGAGAGAGAGACACACAGAGAGAGAGACACAGAGAGAGAGAGAGACACACACAGAAAGAGGAAGACACGGCTGACGTCATTTCTCACACAACGAGTGACTCATCGCTGCTGCTGATCGCTGCGTCTTCTAGAAGCCAGAGCCAGCAGTGCTGCATGAGTCCACAGGCTCACATGGCCCTATTCCTCTTTCTTTGTGTTATTTTTTAAGTCTAAAGACCACTGCCAGGGTGTGATATCAGTGAAGTAAAAGGTTAGCATTAATCTAGAACTACACTGTTAAGCAGCTATACGTCTAGATTCAACCTACTTTGTTGTCCTGGATGGGTGTGTTTTTTGGGTTGAAGTGAGCTTCATTTTACCAGAAACAATTATTTACAGGTTGCTCTGCAAATTAAAAACTTGGTAGGGGGTGGCAGGTGACGGAAATCAAAAATGGCAAGCGTCAGAAAAAGAAAACGGCGAATACCGTTTCCCCACCGCTCTCCCAACTGGAAGAAGCATACTGCTACTTTCAATCACAGCGCCCTTCACCTCCCATCATCAGCCAGCTCCATACAGCTTCCTCTAATCATAAAGAACAGCATGCGTTGTGCCACCCGCGTCACAAGCAGATTACAGTGCAGCGCAATACAGGCCTTTTCTATGACAAACTTGTGCCTACACTAGCGACATCTGCTGTGCAAGACCTGGCTATGGTGCGTCAAACTAGGGGTGGGCGATATGGACAAAAAGTAATATAGATATTTTTGGTCTGAATGGCGATACGCGATATATATTGCGATTGTATTGGGGTTAAGTGTAAGCCAAACACATGACATGTCACAATTATGCCTTATGACTTAAAAAAGTATTTAAATGGATCCTCCATTTACTAACAGTTTATCAAAACTGAAATGAAAAAGTACACATATAAACAAACTCTCCAGTACTCCAGTTAAAAGTCTGATTTAAAATGTAGTTAACAGGTTTTCCCTGCTTTTGAAAACATCAAGTGTAAATCTTAAAATAAAAATGTACTGTACACACACTATTCAGTTGTTTAACTCATTAACAGACAAAGAGGACAGTCTGTGCTGTAGCCCACCCATAATTATAAGGCGTGCGCCTAAGACCACTGACTGCGCATAAGTTGAAGCATATACAGATGGCAATGGATGTCCTGCTGAGCTAACACATTTTTATTGCAAGCAATTCTCTTAGTTACAGTAACATTTTGTATTGGGGAGTGTTTGTGCACATACCTTACATGTATGTGCCAAACAGAAATAGCCGATCAAACCAACTATACTTTGTATTTAATTTTGATTCGATCCAATGTCGATTCAGTTAGGGATATTTCAGGTACAATACCAATTTTGTGTCACGAACATAAAGCCTGCAGCTAGGGCTGTCGTGATAATCACAATATTGCAATACCACAGTTTTTATAATCCAACCACAGGCATTGTAATTATCGTATTATAGCATTATCGTAATGTTCAAAAAAAAAATGTAATCAAATCAAATATGCGGTTTCATTTAGGGAATATGCATTACTGTAGCGCACATTAACCACTCAAAACAAAAACATGGCGATAATACCGCATATCTCGCTATTAAACCAACCTAAATCACCACATGAAAATTCTCTAACCGTGACAGCCCTACAGTTTCAACGTACATTTGTGCAATAGACATGCATGCGTATCAGTATTTTCTTTAAGAAAAAAAAAAAATCTGTGTTAAATTTTCCATTAGTTAAGCCTACAAACTGACAAGTTGTTGAAAATTGATCTGAATCTGTGAGAAGAACTGAAAGAAGAGAGATGGGGTGTAGCTTCAACATGGACTGCCAATGGCTATTGAAGATTTAGCAGAGCTCCTACTCTTCAATTCAATTGTCAATCAGACTGCAGCAGTTATTTTCATGTCCCTACAAGCCCCGCTAACATGCAAACGAGTGACAGTTATATCTGCAGGTTAATATGAAATTACTGCGACAGCAGTTGGTGCAGACCATTTTTTTAATCTAATAATGCATTTTGGACTACATATTTTACTGGATTGGAGATTTGCCAATGTAACAGGATTGTTTTGGACTGTTATCAAATGGTGGATTAAGTGGTGGATAGATACATGAGTCTAGATGAGTACAGTGCCGGTGTTAAAATTTGAGGTAATTACCTCAAATTTTAAGTATCGATATGTTGGCCTGACAAAATCTGTGCTTTGTAGAGTTATTCATGTGTACAAGCCCACATCTTAAATTGCCGGTATGAGTTTTGTTTATGTCGTCTCATGTCCGTCCAGCACAAACTAAAAATGCTTTTATACCTGTACTGTACAAGACTTATTTATTTTTTGCTTAAAATAAATAAGCATTAAAGCATAACATATGTTACACAAACATTCTCCAATCAGTACAGGAGCTCGGGACGACACTACCCCCCCCCCGCCACCAAACTTCCAATAAAGCTTTGTCTATGCGCTAGTGATTATTACGGAAGCAAAAAAATAAAAAATAAAAACGACATTCGGGCCAGCTGTAGCAGAGAGTAAAACTGGAAAACACGCAGCATTGTTTTGCTTCGGGTAACAAAAACAAACACACATTTCGTCGACGTCATACACACTCGACTATCATGAATCATGTGCAACATGATAACGTTTGTGAGATGGCGAGAGAAACTAATGGCATCGCATGCAGGAGTCTTGGGAAAAAAACATGACAATTTAAATACTCTATGTACTCTATATAGTTTACATTTACAACATTTGGCAGAATTATTGAACTAGTTCATCAGGCATATAGTAATTAGCAACATAGCGTGTAGAACATGACGAGGTACATCGAGTATATTCGATGTATCGCCCACCCCTAAATTCAAACAAAAGCACAAAGAACACACGTACAAGCGGAATTAACGGTCCACGTGTCCCACAAGCCACTCTGCTCTGGTGTCAGGCGCGAAGACTGCGACGTCGGCGGGAACTAGATTTGTGCGTGCACCTTGTGCTGAGGCAAAGCGATGAGAATAGATACTGGAATATAGAAGAGCTGGCAAAATTTGCAAAAACACCTGCAAAAACACCAGTGCATCTGCAATTAAGAAATAAACAAACATCAGACCTTGTAGAGATGACTGCAGTGACTTCCAAGTGTCTATCAGCTGTCATTGGATACAGAGAGCGTGTGTGTGTGTGTTCCTCTGCCTGAGCTGCTCCACTATGCTGTAGGACAGTTAAGATGAACCCAACAGGGATTCCCAAAGTGGGGAAGTCCCGGGCAATGCAACAGCAAGGGCGTCATCAGCAAACGCAGCATCAGCAGTAACATCACACTGCATCGATGTCCAGGACACCCACACAACAACACTAACCCCCCCCCCCCCCCTCCCCTCCTTCCTTTCCTCCCAACAGACCGTTGCATAAGCAGGGCAGAACACTGCACAAACTACGTAATATGGACGTGAAGCATCAATAGCTCTCCCTCTCTCTCCCTCAACATAAACCGCAGTGCACTGACATTAAGAGAGTGAACAGTACTGGTCAGAGCACTGCAAATTAACCCTCGGTGGTGTCAATCGCGTGGCTGAGTGATGCCGTCTCGGAGAGATTGAGAGGGGTAGCCAGACGCACACGAGTGAATGAGAGCCTGAAATCGGGGACTTATGAATGAACTAGCCTCGCCTCCTCCGTCCCTTCCTCTCCCCCCACACCCCGGCCGCACCCCCCAACACACACATGCCGCACGGGGTTACCGTGGCAACCATGACGTCATTCTCAGCTGCTGCCATTTGCGTGGTGCGAGCAGCAGCGAGAAGGGCAGGGAGAAGGATGATATTAAAAATAAATGTGTGAACTGCAATGAACACTATGAGTGCTAGAGAGATGCAGGGAGAGAGAACCACGGTTGGAAGAAGAGATACATAGCGGGTCTTCATGCAATGTCTTTGTAAAATTCCCAGTTAGAGCTCGGTTATACATGTTTCAAGCCTATCCCCATTTTAATACTCACTGTCTAGAGATGGCTTTCATTTTCACAGTTATCCCTCTTCTCATACTAATTCATTCTCTTGAATCAGCCATAATCTACAAACACGGTTTCATGTTTCTAAGCTCAATGTAATTAACAAAGAAGACTCCTCCAGCAAATGACTAACCCTGTCTTTAACACGATTGGAATTGAGCTAGAGTAAGGTGGGTGAGGAAAAACATGATTTGTTTCTAAATGTATAAACGGAGTAAAATGTGAGATTTCCACCTTGAAACAGATAGCGGGTCGACCGGTTTAGCTGGTTTTGCATCCTTGTTCTCCCTCCACCCAAATACAGGTATTTGCAAATGTCAGTCATGTCATGCAGACCTGAATTCTATGTACAGCATGCCTCCATAAAATTGGATTTCTACACAGAGACAAATACACACTGAGCCTAAACTCCCCGTCCACTCATTTTAAGTCAACGCCCGCCCCCCCCCACCCTGCAGTGCAGATTTGGATCTGTGGCAAACAGACCCTCAACTTGCAGTAAAAATCGAAAAGCCCTCGTCAGTGTGCATAATACACTAAAGGGCACAGGTGGCTAAGACTGGACGAATAACCAAAAAGTAATCAAAACTGAAATTTAGAACATCTAACAGGCGTAATTTTCCTTTGACGTTTTTTTTCGCTTTTTAAAAATCTTGTTTAATCAAGTGCAACGTAAATAGGAACACGCGTGTTTTACAGATAAGCCTATTTGTCTGGACCCGGATACTCGTGACAATTCCAGGCACATCAATAAAAGGAGCATTATCTACTGAGAAACGCTGCTGTTATTACTGATCACCATTAGTATCAACCGCAACAGACGTAAATTGAAACTACACTTCCCGTCAATGGCTTGTAACACGGCAGCTCAGGTGGTGATGTCACAAACATTTATCAGAGCAGAACAAACTCATAATGCGTGACAACTGCAATGTCAAGTAAACTCTTTCAATTATACATTCCTACTGAAATAACATTTCTGGAAAAATGTATCTAAAATATCACAGTAGACAAAAATGTCTACAATTAGTAGGTGGAGTAGAGAAAAGGAAATTCCAAATTAGGGATGCAACGATACAGTTTTTTCAGTCCCGATAAAGATACCGGCACTTGGGATATTGGCCGATATCGATACACGATCCGATTCCAGTGTTAAATTAAGTTTGAAGTTAAGTTGCAAAGTAAATGACAGACAATCTTTTTTTAGGACTTAGATGTATTTTAGAAACCTGCTGCTGATAGTGTGGCCTGGGTAGGTTAGACATAGGGCTGGACAATAATTCAATATCAATATATACACCGCAATATACAATTTTTCAATAACAGTGTATGATTTATAAACTTATTTCCGGTATGTCCGATACGCTTAATGACGGGTGCAGAGTTCAATTGCATTCAAGGCGCTTGCACTAGACACGCAGCCAGTGCAAAACAGTAGTGGGCTGTTTTCACATGCCAGACAATTTAATTAACTCTCTCACCTAACAGCAAATGTAACAGAAAGGTTTAATATTACATATTATGACAGTTTCCTCCGCTAACATGTCTTCTGTGAAACTGCCATTTTACCGTACTAGCTGGCTGCCAATAATTAGATCATTTCAGAGCCAGTCAAAATTGCTACTGACACCTACTGGTGGACATAAATATAGCCGCCATAAATTTTTGGTAAATAATGTACCAACAGAAAGACACAGTTGAGAGTTTTGTTTAATTTATTTTCAGTGTGATTTCACATTTCTTGTTTGTATGAAGGCTAAAAGGTGAACATTTATTTGTACCTTTTTTTCTAAAATGTTTCATAGACTTGGCAAATGCATTTTTCAGACGTTTGTAATTACTCTGTTGTGGGTGCTTTATTAAGCAGTTTTTCTGAGGCTTATATTTTTCATTTTGATATTGAAATTATATCGTATCGACCGAAATTTTGAAATATACTGTGATATACATTTTTGCCATATTGTCCAGGCCTCGTTAGAAATTGCTGATTCTTGACAGACCTACGTGTGTAAATTCATTTAATTGGATTAGCCCCATGGATCAGTTACAACTGTCAAATTGTCACAGATACCAATCAAGCTATTTAAGTCAGTATCAGATCGATTTCCGATCTCAGTATCGTATCGGTGCCATCCCTATTCCAAATGCATTCATGAATTGTAAGTCAACTTTTGCCTGTCGATATATATTGTATAAGCTAATAATTATGACTCCATGTATCTTTAATTATTTGATGTTTAGCCCATTGCAACAATAAAGTATAATTATTTTACAAATAGTATGTTTTTACAAAAGCTGCTGTTAATACAACCACGTGTGTGTATTCCTTATTTATAGTTCCATGGTGTATTCACGTAACTCCGCCCCGCCCGTCTGGTCGGCTGAATGGAAGCATCACAGAGCAAAACTCAAACAAAAGCGAAACAAAGCAAAAACAAATAGTTAATTAATCGTAATCGAGGTACAATGTTCAATTAATCATGCCTAATTGTGGCCATGTGGGCCTTTCGGTCTTCCTGACGACAGGCCACCAGCTGAGAGACACAGGTCATCCACTGCTGTGCCTAGTGTTCTCACTCTCTGCTCAGGTTACCACAAAAGCCAAAACTAGCATTGGGGGAAGGAGGGGGGAGGTCTGCACACATCAGACTGTATGATAGCTAGTGAGGCTATTTAGCACAGGTATCTGACAAATATAGACTGCCGGGGTCAAGCTAGGTCAGGGTCTCCGCAATAGTTAGCCTAGCGGAGGGACAAGTTGCTGAAATGAGAAGATGAGACCAATTTACTTCCTTCTATTCCTACTTTAGGTCAGCTTCTGCACGATCTAGGGAGTGCAATTCAGTAACATTGGGATCCAAAAATAAAACCAGAAAGGGGGAAAAAAAAAGGAGCTAACTTTGCAGTCCCTAACTATGAGCTGTACAAAATGTACAGCTCATAGTGAACGCAGCCTGCAGCACAACCACTGCAGTAACATCTTTCAGATTGAATTAAAGATAGCAAAATAGCTAATGTTGCTATCCTGAAAGCAATATTAACAACAAATAATGTGTTGTAAACAGTGTTGGGTAGTAACTAGTTACTGTAATTTTATACATTTTTCCAGTACCTAGTTACGATGTCCAAAACTGTAATATTACAATTACTAATCCAAGTAATGCTGCATTACAATAACTCAGTAGCGAACTGTGACCCTGGACCTTCAGTGTCACCACATCAAGACAAACGTTTAAATGCTATACTATATTTTATTTTGGTATTCACTGAAATACCTTGATGGCCCTGAGGCTTCCCCTGTGCAAGAACAAGATTTCTGGTCCTAGCAAACTTAGGGTAGGCTAATTGAACAAACCTGTCCAATCATCTGGTTTGAGAGGCTGCAATGTTTTCACTTTGACTGAATGTTGACACTAAGGTTAATTATTGTTCCAATAAAAAGGATTCTATTCTAAAATGAGCTGGCTGCACAGGTCCTTTTTCAGAAAAGGCGAGACAGGTTAGTGAAGAAATATTGTAATGTAACCAATTACTTTTAATACCCAGTAATATTACTTTTTGAAGGAGTACATAAGTAAATAGTAACTTATTACAATTCCTTAGTATCTTGCCCAACACTGGTTGTCAATATGTTAACTGAAATGTATCTAATGTGTATTGTCTATGTAATTATTATTATTATTATTAATTATTTCAGTTCTCTCAATTGACAAGGTTATCGACCGACATACAGTAACATTGACATTAATGAGCACGAATAATAATATTCTGCTCTCATTAATGTCATGCAATCACACATTATGAGAATAAATACTGTAAACTTGCAATGTTATGAGTAAGTAATCACAGGGAACTGCATGTGGTATTATGGTAAATTGCCAGGACAGATTCCACAAGACAGTCATCGTTCTGACAGTCTCTCTCTCTGCAAAAGCTGAATGAAACAAGAATGTTGAATGAAGATGATGCATGACACAAACAAGAGCGGGTGTGTACATATAAACACACAGACCACAGGGAGAGAGAGGAAAGACAGAAAGGAAGAGGCGCGGAGGCAGCACGACCCAATTCAGTACCTCTATATTCAGGAGAGAACCCTGCCTGCCTGTCTGACGTCAGAGAGAATCCATTTCACAACAAGGTACCATGTTTTTACAGCATAAGCTAGCATGTACTGTGCGTGTGTGTATTAAGAGTGTATATAGATTGTATCAGATGTATGTGTATCAGATCATCCCCCCTTGATGTGAGGATGTGGGAGAATGCAACCACCAATAAAGTACACTACAACTACAGGACAAGTTACAGGAGGCATATAGCAGGTCTGAGTAACTACAGTAATGCTACCACCCCCAATAAAGTACACTACAACTACAGGACAAGTTACAGGAGGCATATAGCAGGTCTGAGTAACTACAGTAATGCTACCACCCCCAATAAAGTACACTACAACTACAGGACAAGTTACAGGAGGCATATAGCAGGTCTGAGTAACTACAGTAAGGCTACCACCCCCAATAAAGTACATTACAACTACAGGACAAGTTACAGGAGGCATATAGCAGGTCTGAGTAACTACAGTAATGCTACCACCACCAATAAAGTACATTACAACTACAGGACAAGTTACAGTAGGCATATAGCAGGTCTGAGTAACTAATGGGTGGACAGAAAAGCACTCTGAGCAACGGTACGAGGCATCGTGAAGACACACTAAGAAGTGGAGGGGATGCGTCAGTTAAAAGGAAAGCGCAACATGAGGTATCTAAACCTCCTCTCAATTCAGCGAGGATACCCCTGCCTGCCTGCCTGCCACGCTCCACCCCGCCCCCCCACCCCCACCCCTTCACATTTATTCCTCTTAATGTGTCCTCTGTCAGGTCTGCTGCTGACGCCATCCTCCCCCTCCTCTCCACCAGCCCACTCAAGTCCTATGGGACGAGCTCTGACTCATTCTCCTCCCTCCCCTCCCTCCACAGCTAGCTACCTTTGTGTCCATCTCACTCACCCTCTATCCCTCCCTCCATAGTCGCTCTCTCAAACTCCCTCCCTAGATACACACCACATCTTTCTCTGCCGCAAGAGAAAAACAGTTAAGTGTGTGTAATATTCTTTTTATTTATTTAAATTAATTAATTAATTATATATAT
>JAODOY010044819.1:0-19588 GCA_025399855.1 Forbesichthys papilliferus | reverse complement strand
CAAAACAAACCACCAGGGACCCCAGACCCGCTCCCCAGCCACCTCAATCAGTCAGAGAATGGAACCCCGAAGACATTTCTGTCTTATACAGACAGTCTATACAGAATATACTGCATCTGACAAGCCCAACCATATCTGCCGTATTTACTGTTACATAATGCAGTCTCAGTACAGCCACAGTAGATTGCATGCACTATTACCTTCACCATCACAGCACTCCAGAATGGACGGATCTTCTCGTATTATTGCCGTCAATGTGTTGACATCACCAGCCGCGGCTGCTTGAAAGACGACGTTCAGATCCACCTCCTCAACAGAGTCTATGAAAATAATAAGAATAGAGAAGAAAACGCACAATAGGCTACTGCTTTATTACTGTGCTGTCAGTTATTTTGACGCACATATCTGAGTAGACCTATACAGGCCATAATTTAGGTGTAGGCTGACTAGAGATGTATTGATTTGCATTATGACAATCGTTTAAGGTTGCTTATGCCAGGCCTATATTATTAATAAAATCAGTTTTCACGTTTGTAAATATGTCTAGTAGTCTATTATTATAGCCTATTGGATAGGGTAATCCATTAAAGCCTTATGTCAAATTGGATTACAATTTTATTTCATCGTATCTATACATATTTAAAAATGTTAAAATAATCATACATAATTGAATGAAATCCTTCGTAATTAAAAACGTTTCATTTGATTAGTCTGTCTAATGTAGGTCTATACATGAACAGAACAAATCAGCGAGCATGTCACTCCACAAGTTCCACAATCACTGCATGTGACTCCATGAATGAACGCGGTGTGGGCCAAGAAAACACTAAGATCAAAATGTGGCAACATAGCCTATTTTATTTCAGCCACTGCGCACTGAGTGCAAATTAATCTCAGTTTTCATTCGCACATGTGGGCCGTTCTGTGAGACGGCCTATGCAAGCCCACACTTGACATCAAGCTGACGTTGTGGAGGCATTAATGACACCCGGGAGACATTGGCACAGCATTACACACACACACACACACGCACACACACACATACGCACCGACACACACACACGCACCGACACACACACACACACACACACACACACACACACACACACACACACACACACACACACAACACAACACAAGCACTCCCAGGCAGATGCGGTAGGTATAGCCTACACCGCGTTGCCATGGTAACAGATGGCAGATATCCTCCTTTTACTTCTCTCCCTCATCTGATGTGTTCCGTCTTGAAAATCGGCGTGCTAGGTCTCCTTACCTTTGTGTTCGTCGAACACAGACGATGCGCTGAACTCCATGTTAACGTTCACGTAGCTGGCGCATAACGACTCGTCTTGCCTTTTAGCCTGCAGAAGACACGTCTGCATTTGACTCGACGCGACACATATGTCGCACAAATTAGGCTTTCATTCGCTCGCCTACTCTTCCAGCGTATCTTTTACGTCTTCTCTTACAATTGTCAATGTTGGAGACACTCGTTTATTAGTTGTCACGACAAAAGGCAGAACTGAACAGGAGGAGATTGAGAGAGATCAGGCTACCAGAATATCTTGCGATTGAGACCACTTCTGGTTTTTCTCTTTTTAATGGATGAATGAAGGGAAGGAGGGACTGGGAAGCGAGAGAGAGAGAGAGAGAGAGAGAGAGAGAGAGAGAGAGAGAGAGAGAGAGAGAGATGCATACAGGAGGGAGGTTTAACTGGGCAGAGAGGAAGAGAGGCGGCATGGTTCAGAGTTAACAATGAGAACGTGCATAGAACGTAAAACAGCATATACTATACTATACTGAACAGATGTGTGTGCAGGATTAGCCTGCATTTCCTCGAAATACCAGACATCTGTCAGATATTATTCTGACCAATCAGGGCCTCTTCCCTAATTGGTCTGGCTAATCTGTCACATAACATGTTAAGCCTGTAAAATGGGCTATAAGAAAATAGAATGAATAAATATAGGTTCCCGAGCCTCTGTTGCTGCTGTACCAACTGATCAAATGCTCTCAGAATAATATGGGTGTGTCCAAACCCTGATTTTCTGTCAGATGTGTTTCATGAGGTAACAATACATGTTATGTGGTTATAATGTGGCAAGTTGTATGGAGGGACTACAGATTAAATAGAGATCGAAATTACATAATTTTAACGTTTTATTGATGCATTCATATACAATAATAGCAGATTACATTGATTTCATTTGATTTCATTTGCTTCTGGCACTATTAGTACAGTTGGGATTTGCCCCATTTGCCCCAAACAATTTAGCCACTTCCTAAACTCAATGAATGAATGAAAAATGAATTTGTTTTGTACATTGTTTTTTTTTCTCCTGCATAATTTTAGGAATTTCTTCATGTTACTTTTACCCAACCAAACAGTCAATACCTGTTAAATGTAGATATGGCATGCTTGATACTGATAAGGCTGTACAGGCAAATTATGGTAATCAGGACAAGAAAGCATTTGGCATGTTTTGGGGACTTTTTTCTTGACAAAATCAACACTGATATCAATATCTTTGTGACGGCTAAACTCTTCCTTAACTCTTTCCAGAATCAGTTGTATTTTTATGTAACCATAACTGGGACTGTAATTATAACAACGATGACACAAATACACAGAACCAAAACGGCAAGTATTCTACAAAGTTTTTTTTGCCTATGTTCAGCTTCTTTCTTCTTTAACAGTGAGTCAAATCCAGGTGTGTAGAGGTCTTCAAGCCAAAAGTCTAGATCCTTCTCTGTCTTTCTTTCATCCTGAAAGAGAAAAAATATCATTAACCTTAAATAACTTCAAATATGTATGTTAATATCAGCCAAATACACAGGTTGCCTATTATATGTATAATTTTGTGTTTATGCTATGCGGGCTGAGACTATACTTGTTATTAATGATAATAATAATAAAATAATTATATAATCAGACACAAGAGATCTTTATTAGTATCAATGTAGCAACAGCTATATCTGTCATAGGTCACATTTTCCCCAACACCAGTGCACTGTTAATACAAACTAATTGAAAACATCCATGTATGTCTCAAATCATGCTGATTTACTGAGGCTTGGGAACTCCGATTACAATACTAAGAGCAATTCATAATGTATATATTTTATAAAATGTACAATACAATACAATATTTATACACCTTTGAGTTCTAAATATCTGTGATGTTTGTCAAGTTCAAACATGATTTATCTTTTTTTTTTTAAACATCCATCCTTCCATGCTTTCTTTAAATTGACCTCCATGTAGTCGTAAAGGTTTCCATTAAGTGTGTGCACGTCGTATTCCTTGATGGTCCAGGATGGCTTGGTCTTCTCCACTTCTCCTGTTTCTACAATCCTTGTGTCCATGTATAGTGGGTTTGTCTTTATGTTGGGCGTGAACGTGACTGGAGTGATGTGCTTCTCCATATATCTGTCCACGAACGCTACATGCGCATGCTCCGGTGATGGAGATGGCCTGCGCTCCATCTTACGCTCCTGCAGAGGAAGAAGTGCTAATTGTTATTTTAACTTGTTCTTTTGTTCTTTTTCCATGCTTGTGTAAGGTAGTTCAGTTATTTGTTTGCAGTCATCAGTGTTGTTACATAAGTGGCTCTTTTGTTTAAATGTTTTGCTGATACATTTATTGCAAATGGTTATTACATATTTTTACATTAACCAAAAATGGTTCTAAGATTTTCAACTGTCTACATGTGCTTCTGAGGCAACATTGCATTGAAGGGAGATATATTTTGATGTTCAAATATCAACATTATTTCTTTAGCATCACTTACCTCACCTTTAGATAGTGGAATTGAATGTGTTATGACTTGAGAAATCTTCCTCTAAGATACATATTGCATTTCAGGTCAAACGTTTGTAGACTACTAGTCACGCATAGAACTACATTATGCAGTCATGACAGGTCAGATGGATTACACACCATCACAGCTATGTTTGTTGATCTCTTTATTTACAATAAATAAGCATTTGTTATTTTATTTGACTGCAAAGTATCTATAGGCTAATATCTGAAAACTTAAGATAAATAAAAAACATTGATCTAAATATTTCCAGTGAATAATCTGTCAGTAATTCCATCTGTGAAAACATTAGCACCTTGTTACATAACAATATAGGCTATAACACCTAAAGCGGTACACCTACCTGGTAGTAGACCCTGTTCTGCCAGGTTCTCTGGCTAGACATGGCTGCCCCAAGCTGGAGCAGCCCATTGACGCCAGGCAAGGTCCCAACATCTAGCTGGAGATATTTATCCGGGTGATTGTTGTTGGGAAGAACCGATATGTCTATTCTTGTTTGCATGCTGCTCCCACACTGAGTGTTTTGTATCGCGTGTCCGCGACCAACCTGCCACGTCTCTAATAATTCATGACAGGTAGCCACCACGGTATCACTTGCAGGCAACCATGTGTAACCCAATCAAACCTCTCGTGTCACATCACAGCAGCAGTGTTGGTGAACGGAGATAAAGGAGGTGAGAATTTGGTAATTGACAAGAGTTATGAACCTAAACGTTTACATCCCCTTACAAATGTCAATGTGATACAATAGTTTTCAAATAGCTAATACTTTGGCAGCGATACCTGTGTGTCATTTTTTAAAGTTTCATCTTAGTATCTAGTATGGCAGGATCTTGCTCTTTCCCTACAGAAAATAGCTTTTTTACATTGAGGTTAGGTTATGTAAAGATACATATTACTTAATCACAATAACCTGAGGCAAAATTAACATGAAAAGGCCCAAACATAGATCATTATTAAGAAAAACAAAACAATAGACAAATATGTTTTACCGCTGACTTGGACATTTCAGTGATTTACATACAGTACATGTCTTCTATATGGGTCACAGACTGGAATCAAATGTATTTGCGTAAAGAATTTACCTTTCCAATTAAATTAAAAATGTCAATTTCACTTTTGAAACACAATTTATTAATCCTAGTCAAACCAACAAAGACATATTTCAAGAATAGGATAACTTCAAGTTCTGACTAACTTTAAGTTTTGCTTTAAGTTTTGCTTCTACAAAATAGAGAAAAAAAATCAATATGCTTTCAAATGGTGATATTCACCACTTTAATAGATATTAATATTTGGAACAAACATTTTAATTCAACATTAGAATTTACACTTGTGGCACGATCTTAGCAATTGCATGCTTTATCTGTATAAGCTAAAGGTAACGCTGTTTTGGTATTAATGACTAATAATAAATGTCATACAAGATAAACAAGCTTTCAGCTACAGTAAACATTTTCTTTTCCTTTCTTTTAGAAAGCGTTGTGGTAGGCTAAAATGAATACTGATAATCTCCAGTGGCCTTTTAGTTACCAACGGAAACCCTCCGCAGTGTTTGTGACTGACTACGATTGAAAACAACGTGCAATATAAAGTATACAGATTTATATTCTACCATTAAGCCATGCTACACAATCGCACTATACGCCAACAAGAATACTTCTATAAGCCCTACTGGATATGGTACTGTTTAACAGTTGTAATAGAAAATATATCTAGCATGTATAGAATCTGGTTCATCTAGGAGAGCAACACGTACAAATGAAAGACATTTAGAAGCTCCAACAGAAAAAAAGTTGAAATTCCCCACAAGGCACCAAGGCTTCACAGCAAATAAACGGTCCCTTTCACGTGGTCTCTTCTCACTGTGGCCTGTAGCCACCTAGCTGAGGCATGCAGCTGGAAGCCCGCACCGCCCGCTTCTCAGCAGACCCCGCCTCACCGTCCAGTGGCCAGAAGTTCAGTAAAATAGACCCCCCCTGCTGCTCCTCCGCCCCCCTCTGGGAGAGTCCGGTATCACCCTGGTGCTCCGGCAGCTGGGCGAAGCCGGGGGAACGCTGGCGGGACTGTCTGCTGCCCTCCGAGCCCGCCGCGCAGTCGCCGCTCTCCTCGCAGTCCAGCAGCGGCTGCGTGGACTCGGAGCGGGCAAAGGTGTGGGACGGTGGTCCCGCGGGCTGCACGGGTTGGGCATTGCCGGGTGTCTGGCCCTTGTAACCGCTGGCGGCCACCACCGAGGAGTACTGCACCGTGCTGGCCGTGGTCTCGGCGGGCTCCCCGCCCTCGTCGCTGTCCGACACACTCTGGCGCGGCGACGACATGCACGAGGAGCCGCCGATGCCGCTGCTGTGCTCCTCAGACAGGTACTTGTCCTTCCTCAAGGGCAGGCCCGCCTTGTCCTCCTCCAGCACGGAGCTGCTGTCGCACGGGTCCACCTCCACCACGCTGACTCCGTCGCCGAGAACGCTCTCCCTGGCCGGGGATGCCTGCGAGAGGAGGGGGGGGGGGGGGGCCACACACAACACAGCTGGGTCAACGCTATAGGGTTGGGCGGTATATTTTTAGTTTAACAATGCAGGTCACACATTTTCTTTTTTTAAATGGAATGACTCACTTTTGAAGGGAAATCAGGAGACCACGTGCCAATACTGCTGTTTCCAGGATTTGGGATTTGAGGCCAGAGTTTATTTTTTATCCTGCAGATATAGAAATGTTTATGTAGACAGAATACTATATGACTAGGTATTACAACAGAAAAGACCCAAGTTGTGAGTCATTTCAATACAATGTTGACTTTCAGCATTACTGATGGTGAAACTTACGAGTCCATTTTGGAGACACACACAGAGATGATCAGTATCATAAATAACAGGAAACCAAAGCTAACGCCAACCACAATTCCTTCAACCCGGCCTGGTGCTAAACAAAAGAGAGAAAATAATTAAGTATTTATTTGGTACAGCCAGGTTGCTAAAAACTGCGTTGACTATGAGGTTAACGCAGTTTTCCCAGAAACAAACAAACCACTGTTGACCATTTCCACGTTGTCTCCTACTAGATGTGGTTTTAATTCAACTCACACTGTGATTTTATTTATTGTTAAGTTACATTTTAAGACACAAAAAATTAATCTTTCAATATTTACCACATAGAATGCATCATAGGTAGCTTTTATACAATTAAGAAACTTCAGCTTTCATCCATCCATCCATCCATCGTCACCCGGGTCACGGGGGACAGCAGCCCCAGGAGGGGACCGCAAACCTCCCTTTCCCGAGCCGGATTAGCCAGCTCTGACTGGGAAATCCAGAGGCATTCCCAGGATAATGTGGAGATATAATCTCTCCACCTAGTCCTGGGTTTTTTCCGAGGCCTCCTCTCAACTGGACGTGCCTGGAACACCTCCCTTGGGAGGCGCCCAGGGGACATCCTTACTAGATGCCCGTACCACCTCAACTGGCTCCGTTCGACGCAAAGGAGCAGCGGCTCTACTCCGAGTTCCTAATGGATAGCTGAGCTTCTCACCGTATGCCCGACACCCTCCTGAGAAAACCCATTCCTGCCGCTTGTACCCGTGATCTAATTATTTTGGTCATGACCCACCCTTGATGACCATAGCAATTTCAGCCTAAATGATTAAAACCTTTTAAATATATAAATTCTCACCGTAACAAACTCACCATATTTCAGAGTGCTAAATGAGTGTTCTGTGCCATTGACTCTGCCTTTTATTGTGGATGCCTGGATCAGCACCACATATCTTGTATCACTGGAAAGGGATTGCAGAAGGTAGGAGTATGTGTTGGCTGTGACCGTAATTGCTGCAAATTGATAAGAAACACAGACATGTGTATGAATTACACTTAAAAGGGCTTGACAAATGTACATTACCAGGCAATTAGCACTTCACAACACACTTGGACAAGGAAATGCCAATAAACCAAAATAATATAAACTATAACTTTATGGAGGGCCTCATTACAAGAGCACCTAGTTTTAATTTAGTCAACATTTCTTTGGGTCAATACATTAAACATAATTATTAAACAGGAATCTGTGGTGATGCAAACCTACTATGAAACAAAGGACATCCATGGTTTTAATTATAAAATGCTATCATCTGATAATGTGTCTTTATAAAACATTTGCTTGTGAAAGCACTTCAGCACCACACATATCTTCCTTGCATACGTGTAACATTACAGTATGCTACTCAACCTAGCTACTTGAACTAAGTAGGTCCTTACCATGCTGTTCATGTGCATTTCCGTAGTAGATGGTGTAGTTCGTAATGAAGCCACGCTGTTTGTCCAAAGGAATCTCTTTCCACACCAACTGGGCCTCGTCTTTCCCTGGCTTATCATTCAGTGCCACACTGGGGCCCTCTAGTGGAACTGCAACGCCATAAACAGGCTGCGTCAGCACTTAATAAAGCTTTGCTTAGTAAATGAAACAATGCAAGCTAATAACAAGTGTACGGAAGAAAGACGTTGTCCTAAACAACTATGTTCTTGCTCCGGGTTGTGGCAATAAGTGAGAAAAACACTGCTAACAGAGAAGTGAGCTTTTGGGGGGGGTAGCACGCCCCTGTGGACAAGCCACTCTAACAGCGTGTGCTGCGTTTCACTTCAGCCACCATTTGCAATTTACATTTTAATTATAATTTATTCCACCGGCTTTCCACTGGGTCAGATTCCCCGTCATATCTGACAACACATTTATGGCATAGACACTAAATGATTCACTCAGAAGTCTCGATACATATTTTGTTGACAAAACATAACATGACCAAATTACATTTTTTTCCCCTGTTGCCTTTTGAATGTTATTTTCTTGTAATAATGACAGATGTATTTCCCTCCCTCACGAGAACCATCTCACAATCTGTAACTAATGTAAAAGTACCTGCCCCCGGAAAGAAAAAAAAAAAAAAGAAGTGACCGACATTAGTTGATCAAATATTTTACCTCCTTGCTCCACGTACACCGGTACCAGCACAGCACCGCCAGCAGCTACAGCAGACTTACTCAAGGCATCTCTGGCCCGCACAGCGTACAACGGATACACGGACACGTTGTACAGCTTGAACTTCTCCATATTGCCTAAAGTCGAGAACGTAGTCGTCAGATGACGAGACAACTCCATGAATGAAGAATTGGTTTTGGCAGTTTTGAAGACAATGTGTGTTTGTGTACCTCTAACGGCAATTCTTGTGGTGTTTTTCGGCACTCTCTGCCAGTCCACGCGTCCGTCAATGGCGGACACCCACTGCACCACATACTCTTTAATGTGGAGCCTGCCATGGTCTGTAATGTTTGGCCGCTGCCACTCCAGCCACAGCTGGCCGTCGTCGGCCCACCAATTGAGGGACTGAACTTTAGGGAACTCTGAGGAAAGCACATCAAGTCTACAAGTCAGTGATGAGACACGTGAAGCCAAATTTCACCTTCGTCAATAAATTAGCCATTTGGCTGTTAAATCACAGAACGCAAGCAGATCATGTAATTGTAGTGCTCTTTAAGATGTATTTAGTGGTAACAGTGTTATATACAATAATTGTAGAATCCATGAAATTCTAACATGGTACCAAACCCCAGTGCTCGTCAAGTAACGATTAAAAGCACATGAGTGTATAGGATTGTTTGGCTAATATTTCAACCCCACAAATGTTACCTACTAATTTCTGTCGAGGGGTAGAAGATGACCATCGCTGCCTTGGGGGAACTCCCAGCAGAATTGTTGGCCGTGGCTTCAACATAAAGCATTTGGCCTTCAAGCTGTTCAATCTGTCCGAGGCTGAAGATTTTCCCAGACATGTAGCTGTGCTCTGAATCAGACTTGTTGACAACGAAAGTCTCCCACTCTTTTTGAAGCTTTATGCTAAAGTTTAGGATCTCTCCGTTCGACAATACAGGATCCTGAAAGACATTGTCAGGATGAAATGTAGGTGTGTGAATCTAATCACTGTGTTTACCAAAACACCACTACAAAGACTACTCTTCACCAGGATCAGGACAGCTGTTGAAAATGCTTTCAAAACGAGTGATGAAATACATTTGTGAGAACTGCTAGAAAGGTTCCTTGCATGGGAAACCACACTACTATGCATATAATAAAAAGCAGCACATTAAGATATTCTATTATATATTTAGCAGATGAAAAAATAAGATGTTCAAATGAAGTGAAACATGAATTGATAGCCTAGGCAAGCCTTGTAAGACCATCCTGATCTTGCAAGGCTCAGTTTCATTCCGATGTGACTATCAGTCGAGACCTTTAGAGACCATTCAGGCCAAACAGCAGCAAGCTGACGTTGTTCCCAAGATGACAACTATAGCATATTATATTTATTATATGTCAGAGGTTTCACTATCCACCGGCACTATGAAAGTCTGAAATACTAACACCACCTTTAGGCTTAGGCTTTTGAAATGAGGGTTCTGCCCTGATATTTGCAAACTGCAGCTTGTTAGATAAGAATGGTTTCAGAAGTCTAAGCCAAGTCTGCACAGCACATACAATGAGCACTGTCAGTGACAGGCTCCAATTGTTAAGTGATATGCAACGTGACTCAAGCTTAGCACTGCCAGAGATATAGCTTAATAGATATAACCAATTTCAATAAATATAAATAACTTATTAGGGGATTCATTTACTGTACCTTACAAATGAATTGCACTCGACGCTTGTTTCTGCTTTCACTGGGACTAATGATTCTCCACAAATCTGGTTCACTCCTGGGAACTGCACAATAAAGAAAATCATAAATAATCCTATGTCTTCTTCTACTATTCAAACTATCAACCATTGAATACAATTTTCAAAATTGCTGAGATGTTACAGTCTTAATTAATGTAATAAGTTATAGTAGGGTGAAAAAGACATTACACAGGAAGTAATTCAAGAGACGTGTCATTTCCTGTCTACGCCCACAGTCTTGGTAGGGCAGACACAAATCTGAACACTATTCAAAGAGTGTTCTCTATTAAGTGACCCTACTTTTTCTGTATTCCATTTTATACTGTGCTTTCCACAGAATGGTATTTAAATACTTGCAAGCAGACATGTATTTAGCCTGGATGAGGAATAGAACAGGGTTTGGAGGGCTTCGTAGAGATATTGAATCATTATTACAGATTCATTACTAAATAACAGGGTACAAACACTAAAGATTATACAGTATGCTTCATATCATACTTACAGTCTTCTGGTGTCCTGGTTGTAGCATTGCTACTCCAATCACTCCAGTATCCATAGCCTACTTTATTATATTTGCACCGTATTTGACTGATATAGTTATTGTGTGGGCTAAGGTATTGCAGTCTATAGGACTCCATTTCCGTAATGTTTTGCACCTGGATCGAGACCAGAAATAGGTATATCTGTCACATGCTTTTGTAAGGGATGAATTAGTTACTTTGCATAACAGAAAACCATGTTGCACATAGTGTGCACAGCTATTTAACTTTACAATATTTACCAAAGTCCACTTTTGACAGTCTTCTGAGCAGTATCTGATTTGATACTCCAGTTTCACATATTCCTTGGTAATAGGTTGTTGCCATCGCAGAAGAAGAGAGGTGGTAAAATTATCAGCAATCAATGTAAATTTCATTGGTGGGTGTGTTTTAACTGCAACAAATATAAAAAACAAGCGGTCATACCACAATATCAACAAAATATACAAATGTACTGCTTTTTAAAACATGCATACAATTTGCTTTCACAAAACTGGAGTACAGCAAGGATGTATGATTCAAGTGAGTAGTGTTATGTATCCTAATATTGCTAATTGACATATACCAAGGCCCACCTCTTTTCACCTGTCCTCCAATAACATTGAGTAGTTCTTGAATCCGACAGAAACTCCCGTCTGTTTTACTGCTATAGCTAACCTACTATGTTATTTTGTCCAACATAGTTACAGTAACTTGGTTGGGGCATTGTGAAAGGGGCGGGGCTGGCGATAGGTCAATTCACTAGGGACAGCGGCATTAAAGATGACCTTTAGTGAGTGTGTACAGGACAAATACACTGTAGTAATGTAGTACTACATTTAAATGAATTAACATAGAATTAATACCATGTTATATTTATAACGTTACTACTATTGTACAGTGTGTCACCCGTGTACACAATGAGTAAATATAACGTAACTTACCAAACCATTCAGCTTCTTCAACTAGATGTTTAGACTGGACTTTTCCTAGTTCATTCTCTGCCTCCACCCAAATATCAAGCCTCATAACATTAGGGAAAATGTCAAATGCTACTTGTGCACTGTTGTTGTGCTCTGCCACTTGTTTTTGGGTTTCGGCCCTGTTGAGAAATTATGGTCCTTATAAGACAGCAGCATTTACACAAGCTCACAAGTTCATGATGAATAGCAACCGCAAGATGTTATTGTACAGATTCGCTGGAAGTTGATATCATCAAGTGTCAAAATGAAAGATATGTCAAATGTAATGAAGTGCCAGATTGATGTGTTTTTTGCATATCCGGTCCCAACAAGAGGCACTTACACTCCCAGACCCCCTCCCTATCTGCTTTCATTTACTGTACAGGATTACTGCCCAGAATCTTGTGAAATGTCCAGATTGCTTTTACAAGTGCTTCTGCATTTTTCTTAATAATCAATGCCAAACTACATTAACCAAAGGTGCATTCCAACAAGGGCTGGCTGTGTCCGATATATTCTGTGATGTACGTAGAGACCTGACTCATTCAGCTAAGATAGAGTTATTTAGATTACAGTTTATATTACATATATTTTTATTGTAATAAACAATCCCCCCCTTAAACGCTGAAAAGAATACAGCACATTTCTAAATACATTTTTTTTTTATTTTACAAGAAAATAATTATATGACATCCAATATTGTTTGTTAGCTGGGCAGTATTTAAGTGAAAATAACTCAAAATAACTAATATAATGTATACCTCATAATAATGAATACCTCATAATAAGGTGAAATAATAAAAAGAATGAATTACACTGGTTTAATGCTCTACTGAAAAAAGTAAGTACTCACGTTAGCGTATTTTCAGCAAACAGTGTATATTTTGTATCCGTTTCTTTGAAACTACGTTTTCCTGGTTCCCAAACACAACTGATGTTCGGGGAGATGTTACTGCCTGCTTGAACAGCCATACAGGATAGATTCTGTGGCTTTTCAGGAAAATCTGACAAAAGGAGAAAATATACTACATTTAAAACCTTGCATAAAAAATATATAAAGCATTTATATTTCATATCTGAAATAAAGATTTTTCTTTTTTAAATATATTAATAGACAATACTATAAACGCATGTGTTTACATGTGGTAACTCAACCAACTAAACTGTGTAACATATGTAACAGATATATATATATATATGCAAGAAAGATATTGGTTATTGCAATGCCGGCCAATAAGCATGAAATGAAACTTGGGGTTAATAACATCAACAAATAAATATTTACAAAATTAACTTGTTAAATGTGAAATTCCAAGATAAAAGTTAATAAATGGTATTAGGCTTTTCTTAATTTGCATTTCCTTCAAGTGTTACCTTGTTGATATACAGAACAGTTAAAGTTTCGCTAATATACATGGACACCATTTATACAATGTACACTCATGCACTCATCAACGTATAAATGAGTCACTGACATTATGGGTTTAGTTAAACGCATTGATTGGTCTCATTGTCCTGAGTTGGGGGGGGGTTATCTCTTTAGTGGGGCGAGGAGGGTGTCTTTGGAGATGTGCATTTCTAGCATGTTTGCAGATCATGCATAATTGCATTAAACACACAAAAAAAAAACAGGATTTCTAACTGGCATTTATTGCGCAAAGACAAAATTGTGAATAAGTTCTGTAAGAATGAGTGGGAGCTTCGCACTATAAGTTACAGGCATGCTAACGCATCTGAAATTTGCCTTTGGCTTGTATGATGTAAATATGAAGATTAAGTCAAAGGGGGATTAGCGGGCATGATTAACAGAATGCTGTACTCTACTAGAGCCAGAAGCAGTAGAATGTGCATGTTAGAACGAGGGGTTTAGTTACTCTTCAATTAACATGTAATGGTCCAGTACGTGCTCTATTAAGGTATAGCTAACTAGGCTTTAGTGTGTTTTTAGAGCGTTTTGGATTACAGCTAACTGTATAGAGATGATCATATAGAAGAACTTACATTTTTTAACAAGTAAGATCCCGTGAACACAAATCCTATTGAACATTTCCGAATCGGGTAGGTTGCATCTACAAAATAGCCATTCAGGTGTTTGCACTGTTATAGTGATGGTGACATTAAGAGCTGATTCGTTGATCTTGGTATATTGCTCTTTGGGTATAGCAGTATTCAGCATTTGCCAATAGATGTCATCTGCAGTAATGCCACTTGTATTAAGCACACAAGTGGCAGTAAAATTCGTCCCTATTTCCACCACTGGAGACTGTGGAGCTATTATAACATGGTTCGCATTATCTGAAAAACAAATGACAACAAACATAATTGTTAGGTCTACGATAAACTCAGCAAGAAATCGATTTAGACATATTTTGCATGTCACATTACACATTATCATGGAGATAACCCAGAGTTATTTATAATGGATGTAAATTGGGCGCTGGATAATAAAGCATATAACAATCTAAATGTACATTTCCAGTCTTTTTATTGAATACAACTTCTCAAACTGACCAATAGAATATGATATATTAAAATATATAAATGTTTTGACATTATTTTTAATCAAATACTACAGTCGGTGCACATTACTAGCCGAGAGTACTTTAACACGAAAATGTCACTTACTTCTGAAAGCAACCATGGAGCTGGCCATGCATGCGAATAACAGAAACAAGACCAACGCAGGTTGGATGGCCACCATAATGCCTTAAGGAGAAAAAACATTTAAGCGACAAGTTACACTGTCAGGTCCCACGAAAATATAATTCACGTGGTAAATCCTTGGAGGTACCAGACGTGATCGAGTTCAAGTTGGCAACTCATGTTCTTCATTGTGCGTAACGTTAGCATTACAGCTAACGACGAGTGCTAACTGACACGTTCGTTAAGTAGAGCATCCGCTACGGTACACTTACCTAAACGATGGACGATTGTTGGCTTCTTTGTGTATATTGGCTACATCACAATACTTGTTTACAGAAACCGATAAAGTCTAACAACATTAATCCTTAATTACATTTGGAGTTTTTTGTTTTACGTTTTTTTGCTACCGCTACCGTAATGTAAAGCTATTGCTAACTGCAAAACTGCCCCGTCTTCTATTTGACCCCACCTACTTCCAGGAATGAGTGGGTCCACACCACCCAATGGGTGATATAATAAAATAAATGGTCTGTGACAACTAACGATGCCTTTCTATCTCAAGATGCAATTGCGAACAACTATGTACCTTATGTGTGTTGTTCGTTGTGAAAATATATTGTACCGTAAACACGTTTACACAAAGCTCGTATATTTCTGCTGCTGCTTGTTTCCAGTATGTCTCCGCCCTCTCCACGACGAAGGGATTGTTGCATGGGGTTGTTGATCCTGCCAGGATGATACCAGAGAAATCCGGGAGTATTACAGGAATTTAACGCAACATTTTTTTAAATAATATATGTTTTATATACATTTTTATGAGAAAATAATCTTTGGGTTGGGTGTGTCATTTAAAATATCGTTTTACATTAACATTTTATTAGAAACATGTTTGCAATGCCACATTTGCGCTATAGCCGACAAATGTCATCTATTACCCAGAAGATTGTGGACAGAGACCATATAAGGACTTTGTTGTGGAATGCCGCAGACTAACATCAAGGCTATGATGGAACAGGGGTGGGTGGCTGATAATGAATAGATAAAGCTTTATATCCTAAAAGGTCATAAAAGGACACATGTCAAGAATAAATGGAAGGGCAGCCTATAATATACTGTGTGTGCCTTCTGGTGACAGTTTATGAAACACACCAACCACTAGGTGGCAGCTGTCAACCACTATAAGTAAGTAAGTAATAAAATAAATAAAATTAATTCATTAATTCATTAAATATGTTAGCTATACGAAGACTATGCAGAAGAAACGAATTCAAGACAGACCACTACAATATTCTCAATAATAAACCAATTAAACAATTTCTGAAATGTAGTCCTATATCCTATTTGAGTGTTTTTTTTTTTCAAATAGGCTGGAGCCAAATTAGAATAATGAATTAAATGAATATCATAATCATACAGGAAAAATAAGATTCTACCTTCATTTGAAAGTTTCGCAGCATTCTAACCTATGTGTTTCAGAAAATGTCATACTATTAAAATGCCTGATAGTGATTTTTAGGGCATTTATTAGGCTATGACAAATATTAGCAATATATAAATGATCTTTTTCAATGTCTGTCCCTGACAAGTAGCATATATGCCGATCGGTCAAATAAACAACTGAAAAGCATATGACTGAAGTTCTGGTGAATCGATGATGATCAAGAGGCCTATGTGAATGCAGAGGAGGACAGAATGTCTATTCTGGGTGGTCGATACCAGCACAAGCCTGTAACTGTAAGCATCCTTAAACAAGACGCTCCTTAATATACTTGAAAGTTATAAATCCCGTTGGATACCAGCTAAAATAAGATACCTATAGGCTATTTATGTAAACAGGCAATTTTTTGAGAAACTATAGAGAATTACTGATTAGGTATAGGATTATATTGGAAAAAAGGCTTCCTCAGTATTTAGGGCTGAATGGTAAAACGTGCAAAGTTCATTAGTGTATCAAAGCACTTGTTTGATATTATACATATAATTGTCTATAGATTTTACTGTTTTAAAGGCAAATGGTATTCACCAAATATGTATTAGTGTTAATACTTTAAATGTTTTGATATTGTTGATTGGCATATTAACTATTTTTCCTCACATTGTACTTTTGCCACGGTCCCTGAACATTTCGATGGTAGCCTAATTCACAGATTATCATGCTTGCCTATTATTTGCATCATCATTGGTGGTGATCATGTCATTTGAACTATAAAACATTATTTCATTTTGAAAAGGTGCAAATCAGGCCATGTGCATTTGTATGCCTATTCCTAAGGTTAGGGAGCGAAACGGAAATGTTCGTCGAATAATCAAACCGAATTTACAGCGCCCCTGTTCGCTAGTGTGTGAACGGGTTCATTGGGTTCATCCAGCTCTCGGAAGCAGCGCGCCTTTAAAATATTCTGTCTTGGACGCCTTGCCATGTCAGCTCTGCTGCTTTACACATCTCGCTCAATGAGGACAAGTGTTGGATGTGACGGAAATCGATTGCAGAATATAATCTATATCTTTTCAAAGTTAGGAATTGTCACCAAACGTTGCATTGGACCTTTAATCGCGAACTCGATCAGCTGATGGCTCCAACCGAGTAGCTGCCATTTTCAGGTCATTCGAGGTTCCACACCAACTTATCACTATAGCAGCTAGCCTACAACCCGCTAGTTTGTATGATTACGACGAATCGTTCACTGCCAAGGAATGGGGAGACTCGCTTTGTCGTTTAAGGTATTGTCGTAAAATCTACAGCATGATGTCTGATATATGTTCAAGGGAGATGGAAAGAGGCAGAGGTAGGATTACATCAGATTCTATGTCGAGGACCGCATATTCTCAACAATATCAAGCAGGCGCTCACCAGCAGGGAATAGACATCACAGAACTGGCTTCAAGACGCGTCGACATTCAGAAAAAGCGATTCTATTTGGACGTAAAACAAAGTGCACGTGGACGTTTTCTCAAAATCGCCGAGGTATGGATCGGCAGGGGCCGTCATGATAACATTAGAAAAAGCAAACTAACACTGTCAATGTCAATGGCACCCGATTTGCGCTATTGCCTGGGGGACTTCATAGACTATTACGCTCGGATCGGTTTGAGGGGCGCACCGGCGCCCCCGCGTCCAGAGGAGCAGAGCAACGGCCAGGGACGACCGCACGACTTCCGCAGGAGACAGCCTCACCACGCCGCACCGATGTCTCCCACCGGCTCTGCAGCATCAGAGGAACACGTGCACCGCGTCCTAAAGAGTGAATTTATCGAGAGAGATAACAGGAAGTACTATTTGGACCTAAAAGAGAACCAGCGGGGAAGGTTTCTGCGCATTAGGCAGACTGTCAGCAAAGGACATGGGACGATGGGTTATTATGGGCAAGGCATTGAGCAGACCATCGTCCTCCCAGCGCAAGGGTTGATTGAGTTCAGAGATGCACTGTCCCAGCTAATAGAAGACTATGGAGACGAAGACAGCGATGACCGCCGAAGAGGCACGAAAAACCACGACGAAAGTCCCGAGCTTCCGGACGCAGCGTCCTTTCGGGTGGACAACAAAAGGTTTTATTTCGACGTAGGTTCTAATCGTTATGGGGTGTTTTTAAAGATAAGTGAAGTACGCCAGCCATACAGAAACACAATCACAGTCCCACTTAAAGCATGGGCCAGATTTGGAGAAAATTTCATTAGGTATGAAGAGGAAATGCGACGGATTCTGTCCTGTCATCAGGAGAAGAGGACAGACACCGGCGAGAACAGTGAGGAACATACGGATTAACAATGGCTGTAGTTCTGTAGCCTATAGGCTTTGCAGGCATTTGTTAGTTTATGAAGACGTGAGAATATCATAGGCGTATACATTTTTAAAATAATATTATTTTTATTATTATTATTATTATTATTATGCTATTAGTATGCTATTACATAGTAGTAGGCCTACTACGAATATGGTCACCTTTCTCATGTTGTAGCCTATTAACACGGTTTTATTTAGCTAGCCTTGGGATTGCCATAAAATACGAGGGTTTGCACAAGGCTTTGAAATCTGAAACTTTTAGGCCTATGATATTATAGAGTACTGGACACACGGATGTGCGCAGGTGCGAGAAAATTGGAAGAAGAGGATTGGAATGCATGGATGTGCAATACGGTAGCCTTTTTTTTCAGATGCAATATTGCTGACGAATACATATAGCCTATAGTTTATTTACCTCCATTGTCATTAAAATACAATTGGCTACTATTATCCTATAGTCTAAATCTTGCTCCATGGTGGAGCATTGCCTGTAGTGTCCTCAAAGGACAACTAGGCAGTAACAACAACAAAAGAGAATAAAAAACATAATAACATTGAAATATTTATATAAATAAATAGTATTTATATTAATTTGGTTTAAATACATCGGGAAACCAGTCGAATAGGTGGCCTGGCCTTTGTATTTGAAAAAGTGTGTAACTGTTATTATAGGCTATGAAAGCCTTGCATCTTATAGAACTATTGCTGAAGCTAATGCATATGTCATCTTCTGAGCACAAGAGTATTGCCTTATAGCTGCTCTTTAATTAAGGTAATACATCAGAAGTAAACATTGTGATGCCTTTTAAAACCTTGTGGTTACTTGAAAGTTGAAATATTAAGATTTACACTTAAACCCTTAGTTCCTTATACACGTAGATGACGTTAATGAAATGCATCATATATTTAGCCACAACATAATCTTTGTGTTATTTCATAGGGCCAAAAAATAACCTAGACTGGTTTAGCACTTAAAAGGCCGGTTTCACAAGCATGGATTAAGCCTAGTTGTAGACTAATAACTATTTTCAATGGTGATCTTGATTGAAGAGAGCTGAGCCGGAAGGCAAAGCTCTCAATCTACTGGGCAATTTTTGTTCCTACCCTCACCTATGGTCATGAAGGGTGGGTCATGATCGAAAGAACAAGATCACGGGTACAAGCGGC
>JAODOY010044780.1:0-19597 GCA_025399855.1 Forbesichthys papilliferus | reverse complement strand
TATTTCCGTATTTCCGTGGCCGTAAATGTTAAGAAGGTAGGCGGTCCTACCTCAGGCCACAGCCGGATTGGTTATAGAAGTGTGGTTGGAGCTACTACTACCGCAAAAAATATAAATGTAAAACCGCAAAATATAAATATAATATGACATATATGTATACTGGCTCTTTCTCCGTGAAAGCAACACCAAACATCAAGTGTTTACAAGTAATAAACTGTAATAGAGTTGAAGACTGCACAGTCTCAAAACAATAGAAAATGTTATAGTTTGCACAACTTCCTACACATTTTTATATACAATGCCACATTTCGTTTTGGGGAACATTACTAGACACAAATTCCGGGTCGCGTTGAGTGTGTAGTGGTCGAGGCGGCCGCGTGCCACCCGACCTATGCACCCGACACGGCTAATATGTTGATGCCTTCTCTCTGGAAATATCCATTTAAATTAGTTTAGTGTGAATTGCTTCTTCTATGACCTATAACGTAGGGCTAGGGGCAGTAGTAGTAGCTTCAAACACACTTCTATAACCAATCCGGCTGTGGCCTGAGGTAGGACCGCCTATATCTTAACATTTACGTCCATGGAAATACGGAAATAAATAAAATAATGTATAAATAAATACATTTAAGAATAAATAAATGTATGTAAAATAATTAAATAAATGTAGAAATGCACAAATAAATAAATAAATAAATGTAAAAATACAGAAATAGCCTTTTTTATTACAAAAATGTAAATATTTTTAAAATGATTGTTATATTTATTTAATTATTTATATTTTTCTTTATTTCTTTATACTTTTATATATTTATTTCTTTATTTTTTATTATGGCAGTCCTGGTCCTCCATAGTTTGTGAGGATGATTGACTATATCGTTTTGACCCGCTTCTAATTCCGTACTCTGTCCCTGCCTCTCTTTCATATACTCTTTGTTTTTGTTTTTGTAAATGTTTCACCAACCTTTAATCTGCACACTCCCTGCTAATATTTTGCACTTGCTATTTATTGCCCTTGTTATTTATTCCCATATTCTAGATTTTATGCACAGCAAGCCCCTTGAGCTGGTTTGGATTATTAATTATTTTGGTTTCCAATTGTAAATCTGTTTGGAAACATCTGTTTTATTGCCTAATCTTGCCTAATCTTGCTTTCTAGTGCATGAAAGTTTCATGGTGACATCTTTTTTTATTGTCTCCATTTGTCAAACATGACCACCCATATTGTACAGATTCTGTATTCTTTATATACACTATCTTTCATTTGTTTAGATTGCTAATGCTGTTTAGGTGAAACATATCTTTTGATAATGGAAAAATAATGGTTACATGAGCTAATTAACAATGTTTGTTTTATTAAATATAATATCAATTCATTTGTTTTAGTTTTCAGGAACTGTAATAAGCAATAAAAGTATTATGAATTACTAGAGGGTGAAAAGTGAATAAAATGTTGTTAATCAGGCAGAGTGATCAGTGAAATAAATGTAACTCAATATATCTAAACCCCAGTTTAATTTGTGAGTTGTTTGATTTTCTTATGACTTATTTAATCCAATTACACATGGCATGAATTCCATATCATGTCACCTCGTTACAGTCATAGGCTTTGTTAAGATTTTATTTAGCAAATGTACCTTTTACAATATCCTGTGTAAGAAGTAGATATTTGTGGACGACAGTGTTAAAATATTTAAAAAGTGTGAAAATCACAGTAAAAAAGGAAACAATAGTTTCTAAAGATGTTTTGAAAACACAAATATAGATAGAATATAGATATTTTGCCGGCATGTCAAATATGATGAAGATTTTATGATTAAATTACAATAGTCTACAACACTAACTCTCTCTCTCTGTCTCTCTCTTCCCATTCCTTCCATGTCCAAACCCAACTGTACTGTCTGCCCTGAAGCAAGCAATGCGTCCCTTGGCAACATGAGTGCACTGGAGAGAACACCTCTGAGGGAGGCATATGTATTATGGGTGCTCCTGTGCATTTGGGATAGTGAACTTGTATCATCTTTGGAATGCTTTATCTGTGTTTTGATCAACTCTGTGCACACATATAGTATAATGCATGACGGCACACATTTCTTATGCACTGGTAAAGTTTTTAAAATGTTTATAATCTCTTATTTTTGTTCAGTTTGTATGTCTGTATGGGCACAACATTGTGTGCATGCTCAGAACCTTAATTGTGAACAATGGTTAAGACTTGAAATGAAGGATTTCCAACTATAGCTTGACAACAATTTGGTACTTTGTCATATGTATTGCTTTTCTATGTGTATGAGCACTGTATAGACTATTTTTGTAGATATATATTTATTTTATCGCTTTCATGAGCTGGTTTGCATTTGGGATGTTTTCAAAATAAATCTATTTTGATGAAGGTTAAGAACAAAAGAATGGTTGTTTCTTTTTCAGGGAGTGGCTGATACATGTTATATGTACAGTATCCATGCCACAGTGTTGCTCAAAGGAACTCTTTTCCCATACCCAGCACCTGCCACTCACACAGGAGTGACCTCCCAAACGTTTGAGACGCTGACAGACAGACAGATGAAACAGACACTGATTTATCAGGAGTGAGAAAGAGACAGGTGTTCTTTAATGGCTTCTCTCTCCCTTCCTCCACACCCCCATCCCACCATGCCTTTGCCTCCAGCAATATTCCTGTCTCCTTGCCCTTTACGTCCTCCTCTCACACTTCCTTCCCCTCTTACCCTTGTTTCCTCCATCTTTTCCTGGCTTTGCCCGTAACACCTCTTTCTCTCTGCTAGCCACCACTTATGCGTGGCCATCTTGGGCTCGCTATGCGTTCCTCTACCATGGCCTGCAGGAAGAGTGCGTTAGTACATGTCAGCCGGCGCAAGTATGCCGGCTGGGCTGTGTCTCCGCGCATTAACTTGCTTCTGTATCCTCACAGGGGATACAGCTGATGTACAGTACAGGATTGCATAACATACATTTGTTAGCAAACCAAAGGCAATTTTTCATTGGAATGGCCATATATTTGTTTGACTGGAGTTAATTTGACGTTTAAAGCTGCGTACGGTAACATGGATAACATTAGCTAGTGCTATCTGGTCACAATGTACTGTAACTGCATTGTGTTGTTGAAAGCTGCCATGAGGCCACAGCAGCTAAGTCATTATAACAAATGTGTATTTGTTATATTATATTGTGCGTATCGGACCTCTTGCTATGTACAGTAGTGCACAACAACCATATAAAATAAAAATTCTGACTTTGTGAAAACCCCATATACCCCCTCCCAATGCATTTGTTGATCTTTGAGTTGAAACATTGTCACTATGGTTCTGCCAACATATAACATGCAACATTGTAGTAATTAAGGTAGAAGAACAAAACATTTATTACCTTAAGTTTATATTGTTTTGTGTTTTTTACTGTTAGTTTTTTTTTTTACTAAATTGAACATCTTATAGTTGCAACATTGCTAAATTTTTAATGTATGGGAACATATATAAATTAGCCTACTTTGTCTTGTTGCAGAAAGTTGCAGAAAGCAAATACTAATTCAATATAAACCTTTAAAGGTACACGCCTCTGGAATCACTTTTGTGGTTGCAACCAACCAGTGATACAAAAACATTTAATCCCTAATAAGTAATCCCCCCAAACCCACAAGCATTTTTGTGGCCAGTTGGATTTCAAAACATAAACTGTGAGCAGGGTTAGAAATTCAGAATGTTTATTGAGCCACATTCTTTAACAACTACAGTCATTGTAATAATTATTAAAACGTTCAGTGCTGTTCTGGTTCAAAAGTAATTCCTATGAGTTGCTAGTGATTGAAAACAACCAGGCCTGGTCAAGTACTTGTTCGTTGGTGCTTGAAAGAGTGGGGCAATTAGACGATTTGACAGCAGAGTAAAGAGTTGGCCTTGGCTACAGAAACCTGATTACGCCTGTCCTTTTCACATTTGATTAATGTATCATTCGTTTGATACGAAGGCAAGCGGAGAGCAACAAGGGTGTTCAGAGGATCTGAGCATGCCTAAGCAGCTACTCTGTTGCCTAAATCCATCTGTACACACACACACACACACACACACACACGCACACACACACACACACGCACACACGCACACACACACGCAGGTTTATCTTTTAGAAAATCTTCACACACAAGAAAATTCATGCACTAGACGTGAAGTACACGTCTTCGTGTATATTAGGCGTACAGTACACTTACATGCCTAATATGCATGCAAACAGATTTTCACATGGACCAAGGCAAGTCACAATACTATGCATTGATTTGCATGCAAAACACACACACATACTGTAGCTTCCATCCCTTTGTGTCTGCAGGAAACGTGGACCTCAGTTGCTCCCAAACCTGCTTGTTATCTGCTTCAAACGCATTTCTGATGTTATGCAAACGTAACACGCACACGCACACACACGCACACACACACACACATGCACGCACACACTCGCACAAAGCAACAAGCGAGATTTTTTCCCCAAGTAATGTCTGGTTGCTCATTCCTCTCTCTCCCTGTCTCTCTCTCTCCCTGCTCCCTCTCTCTCTCTCTCTCTCTCTCTCTCTCTCTCTCTCTCTCTCTCTCTATCTCTCTCTCTCTGTCCCCCCCTGTCTGAGCAGGTGCTGAAAGGAGACACTAAATAACTATTAGAGGTAGAGGAAGGGAGGAGTAGGGAGAAAGACGAGTGAGCAGGAGAGCTCTTCCTCAACAGTAGCATGAGAGAGGAGGAGGGAGGGCATGAAAGCCAGTGGGAGGGAAGGAGAGAGAGAGAGAGAGAGAGAGAGAGAGAGAGAGAGGAAGGGGGAGAGCAGAGGAGTTTAGAAAGGGATCTGCATTGTAAGTAGCTCACAGAACAGCAAGTGTTTTTTTCCCCTCCTTTTCCCTGACTTGTGTTCTGGGGCACACGGGAAATAAAATCTGTTGCAGGAGAAGGAGGACGACAGCCTTTACTTTACGCTCACATGTGACAGGCTTTCGCAGAGGCAGCCCAGTGGAGACACAAACAGGAGGCGAGAGAGGGCAGAGAACCTGTGAGGAACACAAGGCTGCAATGGATAGCGTACTGGCTCACCATGACCTCCGGACGGCCTGGATTCACACACTGCTGTCAGCCGCCGGACAGCACACAACCTACTGACACCGATGAGGTACTGGGAAAGAAGTGGACCATGTTCCCGTAGTCTCGCATTCACACGAAGGGAATCGCTCTGATATTGAAATCAGTGTCCATGGTATTCCACGCTATTGTCAGTGGCTGCTCTGTTGAGGATTTCGCAGTTGGGAGTGAAAGTTGAGCTGTGTCTGTGTGACAGCGGCTCTTTTGTGTGGCTATACGCTTGGAGAAAGGTAATGTGTGGATGTTTTCAGGTCTTTTCTCTGACAGTATGTGGCAAAAACAAGACATAGCCAGCGGAGAATGTGTCAATGTCAACACTGGGTGAGACACAGGCCTTCTGTGTAACATTTTTAAATCATAAAGAGGTTTATGAAGGCGAACTCTCAGTGTTGGAAAAAGAGGTGACATGACCTCTGTGTTTTATCGCTGTCAGTGCATAACAGGTCAATGGCAGGTTGCTCAGGCTATGCTAACATGTAATCTTCAGATATTCACAAAAGCACGCGTTAAGATGCTCAATCCCAGACTGAAACATTAGCTTCATTGTTAATGTATTCTGTTGGAAGAGTCCCTGTTTGCATGCCTAATGTGTTGTGATCCCGGGGCATTGAAGAGCGATCTGAGGAGGTTTAACTTGAGTGTGATGGTTACAGTGAGTTGCAGAGCAGGGCAGGTAAGCGCATGTCTGGAGTATGTTGGACGAGTGGTTGTTAAAAAAAAACTGTATACGGCTGGTGTAAACCTACAGTACAGTACATTCATGCCAAGGGACAGATTTTAGGACTCTGCCAGGCCCCATCACCGTAAAAACAATAATGTGTGTTAACTTCATCACAAGCAATCTGTTGCAAGAGGCAAGTGTATTGTTCTTTTAATGCAGATAAGGCAACAATCAAAGTAGAACATGTGTTATTTGACTTATTTTACAGTGTACCAGCAGGAGAAGTACATATCTATAGATTTATAATGTACAGTGTTTAGTCAGCCTGAAACGTGTGTGTAGGTGTGTGGCACGGGCACAGGTGCATGTCATAACTCCAAAAAGTGTGTGTGTACAAAGATGTATGTCCTGCACTCATGCAATCATGCATTCAAGTAAAATGATTAATGTAACTTACATTAAAAACCATATCCGTGCAACTCTTAACTAATGTGACATTGTATTTCAGCAGAATATAACCAATAGTTTAAACAGTAAACATTAGGTGTGTCATTTTCTATTACACACATATCTGCACACATTGGTCCACAACATTGGCGCTTTAAATACACACTGTAATGGTGACATAGTGACTTGTTTTCTTGCCCTGAAAAACATAGTATGACCCCTTTGCTTTAATACTACACCTGCAGGACCTTGGTCTGAAATAGCTCACAGCTCCCGTGATGTCTAAATTGGTTTTTAAAGTAATTAATGATACAGGAGGAATTCATTTCAGTCCACCTTCGAGTACAACTCCCTGATGACTAAATGTGTTATCATGCATTTGTGTGTGTGTGAGGCTGTCTGCGTGCACTGACTAGATGTCTGGAAGTGCATATTTTGGCTGAAATATAAATGGATAGCCGTGGGTATACTTTTTGGATTAACTGATTTAGTATGGTATGTTGTGATGCCAGGGCACCACCTGAGTAGCTACTCAAACTGTATGTCTGGACAATGCGTGAGTCAAGCTGAAGAAAATATTTGTTCTCACTTTTTAGATCGGTGGTCATCCACTGATTGTCATTTTATTGTTATAACTGAAAGGAAAATTAAATCTGTACGATAGTAAAAAATCAGTTTGGCCTAATACATACATTTCACACTACTGATCTGTCTACTTTGTGCAGTATATATATATATATATATATATATATATAAATATATATAAATATATAGTATATGTGACATAATTGTTAGATCATTGGCTTAGACTTTATTATTTATTTATCTTAATTAATGATCAGCTCATCGTTATATACAGTACTCATACTCATCTCCTTCTTAATGCAGATGAGATGGGAGTTTACTCTGGGTGACCACTTCCACTGCGCTTGCACTGTCCAAAATCCCTTGTAGCGCCTATATGCATTCTTTATTGTACATGTTCAGGTTCACAGTGTACAACAAAACACACTTTCTGCTGCTCAGAGAAACATATGAGATGCTTCAAAGTTTTTTAATTAAACGATTAACGCAATTACAAACGATTGTCGCAATGCAATAGTGTAATAATATGCAGTGCGGTTATGTGAGGATGTCAAGTCAACGCAGGCGTATATACTATATCGCACACGTGTCACGCACAGATTTATGAACTCAGTTTAGCATTGCATTCCCCCCCCCCCCCCAAGCCTCTGTGCATGTCTAGAGAGCACCTGCACATCACCTGCTGCTCAGACACTGTCTGTGTGTGTGTGTGTGTGTGTGTTTGTGTGTGTAAGTGTGTGTCAGTGCAGGGATTCAACACAGGATGCCTCGCCCCACTCTCCTTCAACACCCCTCCCCCCCTGGAAAAGCTCCCATTCAAATCCTACCTGTGTGCAACCCAGCCCCCCCCCCCACACACACACACACAGGCAGGTTTGACCTCTATATGTACTAACGTGAGTGATAGTGGTATTTCTTGGGCAGGGAGAGCTGCTGGGCTACCTTGTGAGTGACAATGACCCAAATAGCAGTGACCTTACTACTCCATAATTGTAGCTCTTGCTGCTGCAAATGCTGAGCTGCTTTGTGCCTTGGCTTAGTGGGCAATTTTGCAGGAATGACAGGGGCCTAGTCATCCAGGGAATGTAGAAGGGTGTCTGCGTGTGCCGAAGGGGCTCATTTGGGGAAGGGGGATGGGGGGGAGGGGGGGAGGTTGGGCAATTCTCAAGTTGGACATGAACTTGTCTTTGCAGTCACACGGCATTGTATTAAAAATGTGTTGGCAACATCACTTGCAATGCAGTTATAGAGAACACAGTTGTAATGAACTGCCTCACTGTACGTGTTGGTTGGCTTATGCTTGCTTGCAGGACGTCCAGGGTTCAGCAGGTAACTTTGTGCTGCAGGTTCAGGGTTGCTATAACGATGTCAGTCCCTCCATATATGCATGCTCACAACAGGTGAATGTACTGTGGAAACATTAGGTATTATATCATAATACTATACTGCATATGTATCAGTTACTGTAGCTACATATATGATAGTGGGGTAGGAGAAAACTACATGTATGACTAGTTTACCCTCCACTTAGAGACAATTGGTTAATTGTCTCTAAATATTGAATAATGGTGGGCTCATGTTGTGGGTAAGGGAGGTGTTGAGTGATAAGTGCCTGAAGCAGTGTTAAAGGTGTGTAGGCTATGTCATGTAAATAGTATATTGCTGTATCCTCTGTTGTTTCTTTCTTGGCACAGGTTTTTATTGGGTTGAGTGGTATTGTGACTGAGCAAACTGCTAAAGGCACGCTATGGATAACAGCCTTAAATACAAAAATACAAATGTTGATATCATTTTTTTCCTTAAGATCCAGGTTGATTTAAATTTGCAAAGGCTCGAGTTCTATCTTTTGCTAACCCGACTGTGAGATTATTTACCCTTTATAATGTTTCCAGTGATGAAAAACACATAGCCTTGAGGCTCTGTGTGAAAGTGTGCTGGTGTCAGTGTGTTCTGGTGTTGCTTGCACATCTAGGAGTGTAGCGTTCAGGTCATGCCGTATGGTATGCCGTATGTTTGCCAATAGGTTTTGAGACAGTTTTGTTATGGCATTCCACTGAAAAATGTTTGGTTTTGCTTTGTTTGTTTATTTTGCAAACAAACAGCAAGCTTACACGGATTTTTGCATTAATAATTGATTGCATTTTATGCATTCGTTGTTAATACTGATGTTGTTTTGTTTTATTGAGTGTAATAGTTTATGTTAACTCCAAGCTGGAATGAAACTCTTTTCACAGGCCTCCTGCATGGTCAGCTTGCTATGTGTGTTTAACTTTTACCTGATCATATTTCAAAACAACAAGCAGCCAATTTGGGTGACTTGTCCATACCTGTTCGGATAATAAAAGAGAGAGGGTGCGAGAGGGCTGATAAAAGGGTGGGAAAATGCAGCAGCGGGTGAAAACATAGCAAGGAATAGCTATGTGAAGGCTATCTGTGCAAGAGATGCATCAGCAATTTATTTGGAAACCAGGTCAGCCTGTGGCAAATGTAATGGCAGACGATCAGAATCAAAGATTAGCAGTTTGAGTGCAGAGAACCCAGCCACCTTCTTCAGATTTGGGTTGAACCAGAAAATAAGACAAGATAAAATCTGAATGCATAAGATACACAAATAGAAAATGTGCCAGCCATTAATGGCCTTAATGCAATATTTCAGACAGCTCTAATTTCAAATCTCTTAATAAATCATTGGGGAAGGTCAGGCTACACTGAGTGGTTCATTTTAGAAATTATTACTTTGAAAAGCTTTGTGGAATGTGATATGTCTACATGTCATTGCATTATTTTATTATCTTCACATGACACACTTATGTGTTAAATCCCACATAGTCACTTAAAAGCTTTAATAAAATACAAGCAATGTTCAATATGGAGTAAATGATGCCTGAGAAAGATTGCTATTTGAATTCAACAGCCAAACAAATACACTGCTCCCTTTCGTGCACCCTCAAAGCGCCGTCCCCCATATGTGACATCCATTGCCAAGACTGGATTAGTGTTGTGTGGTCTGCTAGCCAAATAACCAGACCCAAAATTCACTTAGTCAGTAGGGTCTGGACACGTTGGCAGTTTACCTTGGGTTCACTTGGAACTATTGGAGAAGCCTTCAACGAATCTGTGTTGCTGAACTGTTCATCTTGTTTCATTTAGCTCTACCACTGTCATCATGGAACTACAGTATAGTTTTGACTGTCACGTGATCACACTTACCCACCCCCACTGGTCGCGGAGTGGCTGAGTGACCTCTAAAGCAAAAAGTGTTTCCAGACAGCGACATTGAGAGCCAAATAGTCTAGCTAGCGATCTGTACCATTTAGTTTGTTTTTTATTTACAGAGCAGGCCTTGTGTACTGTATGTGAACCACACCAAATGGACAGCTACTGTAGCGGATCATGAGAAGATATTTGCTGAATTTGAAAAAAAGTGTATTGGATTAAAATTGCCTACGTTACCTTTAAGTGTAACTGGAAAAAAAAGAAAGAATGTATTTAACTGAAATTATAAAATTAAATAATTTCAGTTATATTTCGGTATAGGCTGTGTAGCCTATAATTTAAAATAATTACATGTCAATGTGTCTTGATTGAATATTGATTATTTATCTACACCCAGGAGCTAATACTTGCGCTGAGATTGCATGTCCATATAGCTAAAAATAAACCATTGTTGTTGTAAGAGTCAATGACCAAAGTCTTCATCCTAAAACGCCAAAGGCTTCCCAATGCTTCAAAATTTACAAGATAGGCAATTGACCAAGCTGCAATTTTTGACAAGTTGGGAATGAGAACTTGTTGCTTCTATCCAGATATAATGTCTTATTTCAAGAAATCTTACAAGCAAATTTTCACTTGTTCCATTGGCAGATTTATTTACTTATTGTGAGCAAATATATGACCTTGTATTCATAATTTATTTTACTTATCTTTGAAGAGCTATTTTTTGCAGTGTAATGATTTGATTGACACATAGAGTATCACTTACAATAGATATACAAAGCATAACTAATTATCTAAAGAAACAAAACAGCTGCTTCTCAATGAGCTAATAATGCCATGGGGAAATGGCTGCAGAAGGCTGAATAATTAGCAACTTTGTGCCATAAGGCAGTCACTCTGGAGGGAGCGGGGACTGCTCGGACATGAGGGAACAACGAGGACAAGACTGTGCGTGGACATCAGCAAAGCAGAAGTAGCTCTGGCTCTGGATCAAAAGGATTGAGCGATAGCAGGGCAATTTTTTGTTACAGCTCAATGTGCGAGTGTGGCGGTTTGTGGTGGACTGTGGATGTGCTCTAGGAACAGAAGACAATAATGCACATGTTGTGTCAGTACACATGAATGTCTAAAGTAGTTATGGTGCGAGCGAGGTAGAGGTCTTCACAATTGTGACAACTCCTAATTTGTAACAACCATGATTGTACGGTATACTTAAAAGCACACTCAATGATGATGGTATGATGTTAATGATAAACATCAAACAAAACAATGAAATAATTATAGTTTGTGTGCAAAATTGTGCCATTACTCAGACAGTTCAGGGGAAAGTATTTTATCATTTTGAAAATACTAAAAAACAGAAACAGAATTTAAAATGCAGCCTGTATTAAGTGAATGAAGTACAAATTACAAATTGTACTTACATGTAATAGAAATGCTGCCCATCCCTGGAATGAGGCAATAGCCAAACCATTGTTAAAAGTTCCACAGAAGGTTGGCGTTGACGTGAGAGATGACCCCTGTGTTTACGGGCTTTTAAATGATATATTGTTGTTTGAGCTGAACTTCTCTGTTAGTTGCAATCACACTCAGCCAGCCAGGGTCTTACAAGGTCAGAGAAGGTGTTGCTTTCCACCAACAACACACACACACACACACACACACACACACATGTGCACACACGGTCCATTCAGGTGCGTGTCTACAAGTGTCTAGTATGTGTCAGTGCTTTTGGTGATGCTAAGCCAGGTGGTCAGTATGTGTCTTTTGGACAGAGGTTACTGCCCTAGGCTATGGAATAAGATTAGCTTGGACCCACACCATGTGTAAACATTTGGGTGATACCCCTTTCTCATTGGGTGATACCCCCTTTCCCTCCGTAGCCTCTGGGAAGCTCAGCTGTCTACATGAGGGTGGGGTGATAGAGGGACAACCACAGAGGAACCCTGCTCAGCCATGCCCACAGGATGCCAGCATTTTAGCTTAGAAAGTTTATGTGAGTCACAGATACTTTCTACTTACTCTTCTAAGTGAGAGCCTGCAATAATGTGCAGTGTCACAGTCTGTGACACTGCACATTATTGCACCCGCTATTCAGAAAATATTGTGAGATATTCAAATGAATACCTGAACCCTTCCCAAAAACAAACAAAAAGAACTTTGTACATGTACTGTACACTATTTTAATATACGTTAGCCCCAGAAAGCGACAGCACTTTGAATCAGTGCAATGTTCTAAGAATCTCTTTCAGTTGTAGTTCCTACAAGTCATATTGTGACAAGTTTGAAAAGCCTGCATTGTAAGAGTTATTATATCAAAAGTTAAACCAAGGCTTTTTTTTGTATTTTTATTACAATTTAAAATGAAGGTGGAAGATAGTTCTCTATTTACTAATCCATGGCAAGTTAGTCTCTTTCCTCTCACTCTTTTTTTGAGGGAAAACAAACATTGAGACCAAAGACAAAAACAAAAAAATAGATTGCGTTCCCAGAAGTGACGCCGAATGATGTCATGTCTTGAGCGTCACTTGTCTGTGCAGACAGTGCTGGGTCCCTTAGTCCACTGCTAAGCAATTAGTGGTCTGATGTGATCGAGTTTAACTGCGGCCTCACACATACACATGAGCTGGTTGCACCACACTGTTAGGACACGCCAGTCTGAGCAAACATGCTGGACCTGGGGCTATAGAAGAGATGCACGGGGGAAGGGAATGTCAACACGTGTTTAACATATATTGTAAGACTTTTTAAGCCATGATAACACTTTTTGAATGCAACTGAAAATAGTTAGTCAGCATCAAAACAAAGGCAGTGTAGAAATAGGTTTATGAAACCGCAAACAATTCAAACAATGAACACATTTGTTCATACACCTTTGTCTACCTTTGGCAAACATCAAACAAAATGTAATTATGCCATTACACAACATTTGGGGCCTTTCATAAAGCTGAATCAGTGCTTGGTTGATGCGTGGATTTACGTGATACAGTCTATTAAAGGATAATTTTGACCCTTGAAAATGACAAAATATTCCAATAAAAAAAGAAATATTCATACCATTAAAAACTATGCCATAGCACCATTAATTAACTTCTGTATGCAGACATTCTGTCTTAGAGCAGCCTAGAGAAATAACAGGGGGAAACCATAGCAGTAGTCCATAACACTCACAAATTACACCCTAGTATGGCAAGGAAAATTATAAGTCTATCCAATTGATTTCTTAATGACATGATATAATTGCACCGACACAAGGCACGCACGCATGTAATCGGATGCTTTTATATTTTAGCCAATTTTGTGGAGGGATTAGCATATTCGTTTTGTTATAAAATAAATATTGGAGGTTTCTAGGTCAAATGTGAAGATAAACTAATTTCCCTACAAAGAGCATGATGATTTAAATACTGCTGTGGGCGCTGGATGAAGGTTTCTGAAAAAGAACCAGTTTGTCAGGTTGATGTTGGTAAACTACCATACTCAGCAATGTTCTTTCAGACACACAGAGCAAAGCAGGAACCCCTCTTGCTCCTGTTCTAAAAACAAAAACAAAACACAAACCTGGTCATCACCTCAAATGTGTCTGCATGCATACAGTACAGTACTTTGCTCGGGAATTGCACTATATAAGTGAAATCACTTGAGTGTGTCTGGGCGTATAGCTGCATAAGCAGTTCCCACAGACTCTCAGGTGTCTAGGGTCTGTGCTGCTGGCCTGAGTCGCGCAGATAAAGGCTGCCTTTGTCTACAACACAGAACAGGTAACCGCTTGTGCCTGTACAGTGTGCGCGCGCACGTGCGCGTGTGTGCGTGCGCGCGCGTTAATGTATGTGTGTGTTTGAGCGAGGAACAGAGGGATAGACATGGAGTTGAGCAGACGGCTTTCCTCTGTGGTTAGGAAGGGCGTGAGTGTTATCAATGATCGAGGATACAGGTGTGTGGGTGTGTACATGCTATACGTGTGCTTGTGTATGTCAAGTATATGGTTGTGTCTTACTATATGTATGTATGTATGTATTACACTAGTCTCCATATGTGTTGAGTGTAGATCAGTCGTGCAAGGCCTGTCTGCACGGTGTGGTTGGTGCTCTGTCTGGGGATGTGTGTGCGCGTGCGTGTGAGTGTGTGTGTGTGGCTATAGATAAGTACAGGGGCTGACTACCATGTGTGAAGCAGTCTTTAATTAAAGCAGGAAGACACCGCTCAGGAAAAACACACACACGCCAGATGTATGTGTGTGTATGTGTGTGTGTGTGTGTGTATGTGTGTGTGGATGAGCAATGTGTGCCTCATATGGTTGGTGGAGGGACTCATCTTGCATGTGTCACATATTTCTAAAATCTTGCTCATTTTCATAGCAGACATGTGTAGATGTGCCAAATTAATATGGGCTAGATAAAGCCAATTAGAAGGCTCACTGCATTTATTTTAACTACCTTCAGCAGCAACAATAGATAGGCTTAGAGTTTGTGAAACAACGCTTTCACTGTTCATAATTACTGAGCGCTTACTGTGTAACACTTGATCAAGTCCATGGAATCTCCTGGCAACACAAAATCCAACTGTTTGCAGGAGTTACATGTAATCATCCGTATATAATAGCTTGATACATGGTTTTATTGCTGTAGTACTGTGATGTAGTCTATAAGACATATTGTGTTCATTGTGATAAAACATTCCAGAATTCCCATGTTTGCTTTCCTAAAGCATCAGACAGTGAACTCCAAACACACGTTACATATAGAAAAACAGGTATTCAGATTGATTGACTGCATTAAAGGGAAAGACACTCCTCTATCGAGGCATGTTGGGTAGAAGCTACAGAACATACAGCATGCAATAATTATTGCAGTTTCTGCATTCATTTGCAAGTATTGATCTTGTGTTGTTTCAGGTTATACCTGTACATCTAATTTTGGCATTATTTGTGCTATGGTAAAAATCATTATATAAATATATTAGAATATTGGGTTAAACATTATCTAAATATTTTTTTAAGTTAACTTTGTTGAAGGTCAATGCATTTAGAATTCTAGTCTGTAACTTACATGTTTCATTCTTCTTGTTTGTCTATTTGCAGCTCCCATGCATTCGTTCAGCCATGCTACCTGGGTATGGATTCTCACCTCTCCCTGACTTCCAGCCCCATCTTAATGGTTTTAGCTGCAGAGGAGAGAGCCCCATTATGTGGATACCTGGCTCAGGCGAGTCCCAGGCTCTGAGCGAGGCCCGAGATGATGGCCCCCTCCTACAGCCGTGTCACCACAAGCATGTCGCTGTGTGCCGACAGGAAACGCTAGCGTTTATTGACCTGCAAACCACAGTGATTCCCAGAGTCAATGGCCATGGTCCCGCAAGACCAATCGTTACACTGGAGCGACAGCACAGGGCACATTCCCCGCCACAGAACGGCTTCCAACACACACAAAATGAACTGAACGACATGTCAAGCGGTTGTCACAGGAGTGACTCTGAAAGCGTCTATGAAACAGACTGGAATGTAAACTCACAGACGGCCGTAGCTGAGAGCCAGAATATCTCTGGGACTAAAACATTGTATCCTGAGGAGCAAACAGAGAGACATTATGCTGTTACTACAGTATGTCGTCCCCTCCACGCAGCCTTCAGCCTTCCCCTATCATTCCCTCTGTCCTCCTTGTACACAGACACAGGCTCCTGGGATTCACAACTAACCAGCTCTCCATCCTCTCCTGATGGTCCAGGGTGCCCGAGCCCTGACACAGGCCAGCCACAGAGGAGAATATCACAGGGCTCGCTGAGGGAGAAGTCTATACGTGAGTATTGTGTCCTTTACAGCCTATAAGTGAGAAAAGGAACATTTCACACTAAGCAGTTCTGCTAATGTTGTCCATTTGAATGTTTTATAGGGCGAAAAATGCGAGTTTATTCCCCAGACACTCCAAGTGACGACTCCCTCAGCAGTCCAATCATGGATGGAGACTACATCTTTCCAGGTCCTTTCACGTCCTTCCTGGAGGAGGACCATAGTGGACTTGAGACTAATCTGTCTGCAACAGGAGATGCTGCTGACCTTGAGTCATCCAATCACACTGTCTTCACTTTGCCAGATGAACCCCTTCAGATAATAGAGGATTCAGGCACAGGGATGGCAGGGGACTATGCAAGTGTTGAGACTTCGGGGGCCACAGGGGGGAGTGTATCTTCAAGATCTCGTCAAGGGGACCATGAACGCAGGCGTTTCTCCGCTTCTGAGCTGATATCCAGACTGCAGTTGTCCCAGAGAAAGAACTCTTTTACCCTGAAGCTGGGGAAATCTCTTTCTGCTCGTGTAACTTCCAGAGATAGGCAGAGTTCCAGCAGCTTAAGCTCAAACCCTGACTGTAAGTAGCAGCTTGTAAGGTGTTCAACCAATACTCTGGTAACTATGCTGGGTTAATCTGCAAATGAAATGCCAACAGCTACAATTAGCAACTAGCCTGGAGTAACCAGACCCAAAATTCACTTGCTGAATAGGTTCTGGACACACTCCGTTGGTGATTGTTCACAGTCGGTGCATTGCAATGGACGTAAACCTCAGGTTAATTCTGAAACTACTGGACAGCCTTTAACCAATCTGTGTTGCTACAACTGTTTGTATTGCTTCATCTAGAGCTACCACCATTTAGAAACAAAACTGTTGACTTCAACGTCATCACACTTAGTCCATGGTCGCTGATTGGTCGCTGATTGGTCCGCCATCCAGAGTGGCTGTGCGAACACTAAAGCTACCAGGGTTTCCAGACCATAATCTATGCAAAAATGTAGATGAGAGAATAGTTGTCTGGAGCCAGGCTAATAAGATACAATAACTTTACCCAAAATGGTATTAATTACAGCTTTCTTAACGGTTGAGTCAGCGATTGGAAGCTAATATACTTTTTTTCCAACTTCAGCGAACGTCTACTCAAAGTCTCTCTGTCTATGCTTAAAAATAACATCTGGTGTTCACACAGCCCTAGCTCTGTATATGGGAACACAGAGTGGTTCAGATCGCATCTCACAACAATATCCTATCTTAGGCTGGCCTGCCCGTTAGGGATGATTAGGGCAGCAATAATTTGAGGCGGCATTTTGACAATTGGCTGCATGCTCCTGATCAACATAAAGCTACGGTGGGGTCAGTCATTCTAGACAGAAGCATGCTAACTTTGAGCTTAATTCAAAACAATATCCCTCCACAGCCCTGCCCCATATATGTTGAAATGCATTGCGAAGCCAATAACAGTACAAGTGGCTTTGTTGTTGTGAACGCTGTTCCTTTACGGAGCCAGGCAACGGCACTGGCAACGAGGGTCCAATTTGGGGGTGGGGAGTTCTGAGGGAGCAGCACCCTGTAGACCTTTCCGACTTAGGCTGTAAGACCCACCCTTATTGGTTACTGTTGCTAATGTCCCACAAACATTTGTAGCTTGTTGGACATTCTATGATATTCTCTCTTGTATTACTAATAATATTACAATGTGCTTCATGCCAAATTAACCTACCTGGTCAAACATTTCTTTAGTCAAGGAGATACTGTACCTTATTCACATGAGATCCAACATTGACTGTAATGCATATTCTGGCGGTTACAGAAAGCATTAAACAGCTGCTGTATGTGCCAGTAATGGTACTAAAGGCAAATGCATATTTTTTTGTACCTTCAAGCCTTGTGTTTGTTGATGTTGTTCAGTTCAATTCAGCTGCCTCCCACACTGTAACTTTGGTTTAGCCAACTGTGTTTTCTGGTTTGAAGAGGACAATGAGCTCCCTGCTGTACTGTACACTATAGCAGAATATTCTGTTGGAAGTGCATGTTTCCAAAGCGCATCTTATGACAAATGTGTAAGGGTGCACAAGCATTTATTTCACGTTATGGTGCCCTGTGAAAATGGATGCTAAACGTTAATCAATCCCGTGTCAACCTACGATAAACGGTACAGTAATCTCCTGCTGTGTGACCTGTAAGAATAACATCCAGTGAATTCACATGTTCCCTACCATACTATAGTATGTTCAATACAGTTAAGTAGTAAACTAGGAATACACTACACACTATATTGTTATGCAGTGGGAACGAAAAATTGGTTATCTATCCTGTTTTTTTTTTTTTTTTGATTTGTTTGTTAGTACAGGTACTAATATCTGCTAACAATTAGCTTTGTTTGAGGGATATTAGGCATTGCTAAGGAAAATCAGGTAATATGATTGGTTATTATTGATGCGTGATTGACAGGTCGGAAAGGTCTATTACATTGAAAGTAGAGGATTTTCTGTTTTGATCTAGTTCACATATCAACAAGCTCCATCATTGCTGAATCCACCTCTGATGCTAAAAATAATTTTTTAGCATCAGCAAAAGTATCAGCAAAAGTTTTATCGAAGAACATTCACATGTAGTTACATGTTTTTACATTTCCTTCCACACAGTATGTTCTAGGTTGTCTACTTGCCTCGTTCCTAAAACCCCCACCTCCCCATCTAACCTGCTCTTCTTCAGCAGGTAAGTCTAACTTTAGGCATCGCAGCTCAGGGGGATCTAGTGATAGCGCCCCCCACAGTCCTGTGGGGCCGCCACCATCCCTGCCCAACAGCGACAGTAATGGAATGCCACTACATCGATTGCAGCGCACAAAACTGGGGTAGGTAGTGGTAAAAATTGAAAGCTTTAGCCATACTTGACGATACCATTTTTACGGCAGCATGTCTATTTCCAACAGAATGCGAAAGAAATCAATAGAAGAGGACTGGGTTGCTCTGCCCACAGTTACAAGCTCAAATCGATTGTCTCGATTTTTGCCTAGCTGTAAGTCTATCTACACTAATTTCTTCTTTCCAACAATTATACTGTACAGCACACCACTATAAACCTGCCTGTTTAAATGCTTACAATGTCTACTCTAACATGCATAACAAATATTCTACATTTATCATTTATAATATTTTGTTGCTGCATGGTTTTATTCTTCAATCCAGCGATTCTATACCAGGAATACAGCGATGTTGCTATCAACAGAGAGATCCAGAGGCAACAAGGGAAGGAACCAGGCATTGAGGAGGAGGGGCTTAGAGAGGGGTCAGACGGAATTCCATCTCCATCAAACCTGTCTCCATCCAGCTCCTTTCGTTCATCACGAGGTTCAGCTTTTGCCCTGTGGCAGGACATCCCTGATGTCCGAACCAGTGGCCAACTTGACAATTTCAGCAATGAGGAACGGAAATTACAAGAGGTAATGGAACATTTCAATTAGACAAACCAAGATACCTTTAAGTACTCAAGAGACTATGAAGACAAACAGCTGTTTGAAATGTAACATGCTCAAAAACATGGGGAGAAGCAAATACACGTAGTAGTCCTGGATACTTTTTATTTTATTCAATCAATTAATCAATCAATCTTTATTTATATAGCACTTTTCATAAAAATTCATGTAACACAAAGTGCTTCACACTACGTCATTAAAAACAATACAAAATTAGGAAAAACAATACAATATATAAAAAATAAAGTAATACCACCACTCATGTTACACTCATCATCCCAACCCTCCAATC
>JAODOY010044779.1:0-33301 GCA_025399855.1 Forbesichthys papilliferus | reverse complement strand
CAGGCCAAGCACCTTCCCAGGCCAAGTCTGGCCCAGGCCAAGCACCTTCCCCGGCCAAGTCTGGCCCAGGCCAAGCAGCTTCCCCGGCCAAGTCTGGCCCAGGCCAAGCACCTTCCCAGGCCAAGTCTGGCCCAACTTCTTCCAAGATGTCTCAGTCTACAGCGAAGTCAACCCCAGCACTGTCTAAATTGTCAAAGTCTGCCCCAGTGCTAGAGACTGTCACAAAGGAGGTCCCAGTGATGGCAGTGCCCCCGGTGGGCTCTCAGCAGACTGCCAGTGTGGCCACAATAAAAGCACAGGAGCCCAAAAAGAAGGCATCAAAGAAGAAATCTGAGCCTGGTAAGTACATTTTTACTTGAGAGACAACAGCCACATTACAATTAAAGTTTGGAGTACATCTGCGGTAAATGAATAATGTTAACCCATAAATGGTCACTGTTTAAAAGTAGCCTTCTCAATTAAATTGATGGAAGTACACCAGTTTTAAGATTAAGAGCCTCATGTGCACACACAACACAAACTAGGGGGCAGTAATGTCTTGTTGGTGCTAAAAAAAGCTTAGGTTGTAATGGGCAGAGGTGGCTAACGTACGTCTCTGTTGCCTACGGGGCATAGAGCACATTGTTCTGCCTACAAACACACCACTGCCCTGTTCAGTCAGCTGACCGAAGGTGTGTGTGTGTGCGTGCACTGCTGGAGTACTGACACCGCCTGGTCCCACTGTGATTACTTGGCAAAGCGAACTGGCTGTTTGGTCTTGGCCACTGTGGGTTTTTCTAGCGCAAGGTCCATGCTGAAATGCTTTCATGTTGAGCCACTAAATAAATCGGACGAACGACATAACGTGAGATGACTAATTTTATTTATTGTAGTATTTCACTGGCACGCTGTGGTTTTGCTTTGTATTTCTGTCTCTAGCTGTGGATTCTGTTGATGCTCCTCAGTACCTGTCCTACAAGACTCTCGTCTCCGCCATCAGTAGCATGGCCTTCAGTGAGGGAGAGGCCCAGCGGCTCATTGAGCTCCTTTCTGAGAAGGCTGGCGTTATTCAGGACACCTGGCACATGGTATGGGAACACAAGACTCCCTCACAACTGTGTTGTGAAAATGGCAACATGCGTCCTAAGTAGAAATGTCACAATACCAGAAATGTTGTAGTCGATACCAATACCAGTAAAATTCCACGGTTCACAATACTCATTTCAATACCTCGATACATAATAAAGATGACACTTATACACTTAAATGAGGCTCTAACTGTTAATATAGCCTACATTACCAGTTATTAATTAAAGCTCAGTATATCAAGCTCATAACTTGTATGCTGAGACTGCCATAAAAGATAGTCAAATGTCAGCTCTTCTGAGGCTGAAGATTTATCTACACAGTATCCATGGGGTTGGCTACAGTAATATTGTCTGTACATGGCATGCATGGTCTTCAATGAGATTTAAATAAGCCCGGTGCTCATTTAAATCTGAAGTTTGTGGCTTTGTGTGGCCCGCTCGAGTGTCTGATTAAGTACCACGGGACCTTCCTGACTCGGTGCCCATACGCCTCTAAGGCGGATAAACAATCACAGAGATCCAGGTCAGCGTTCCAAAGGTATCGGCAAGCGCGAGGCTAAAAAGCGTCGGTTAAAATGCATGGTAGTAAACATCATACAAATATGCGACAAATTCCTACGCATTTCATTTGCTTCAAGGCTGATTTTGTTTCACTTTCACCAGGTGATGTGTTTATCAATGAACCATTGTTGTCACATGACAATAGCAGAACTGCAGAGCTGTTTACTTTTTACTCAGCTGGTATAATCTGTATAAGATGTAAACTATGGCTGGAAAGTTCGAAGGCACCGTTTGCATATCTTACGGCCCTGGCTTTTGTGAATGTATTACCCTGATAATCCGCCTGGAATGCAAAGTAGCCTACTTGTTGTTTTTCTTTTCGACGTGTGGAGGCGGAGCTGCAGCTACACTTCTACGGTATCGTATGCGTCCAGGTTGGATCTTCGGTACCTACGGCACTGTACAAAAACAAGTACCATCGTGTTTCCAGAATATTGGCATCAACTTGGTACCGAAGTATCGGTTCTCGTGACATTCCTAGTCCTGAGGTACATGGGTCGCTAAATTAATTTTAAGACAACGATGCCGATGTGTGTTGTCAGGCCACTCAGAAAGGAGACCCAGTGGCGATGCTTAAGAAGCAGCTGGACGAGAAAGAGAGACAGCTGGCGTCCGAGCTGGAGGACGCTGCAGCGGCCAAGATGCGTCTTCGAGAAGTCTCCAAGGTTGGACACGTGCAAACACAGCCTCGTGGAACCCTTCTGTGATCTTGATATCGTTATCGCAAGGTTGTGTAAAAAATGTTGCAGAACGTATGCGATATTCAGTTTTAGTGGAGAGATGCGTCTGTTCGCTCTGGCTTAGTTGTGTTCGATTTGTACAGAAATGTAAGATTTGTGGCTGAAGACAGCCACATGGAGATGGAAGAGGAAACATTAGTGGCCATAAAGAATTCTTCCTCTATAGTTTAGAATGACTGTTGTACCAGTCCAATATGACTGTCAGTTGAAAACCTGTTATTTTGATATTGATTCATATCATTTGTGTTTTTAATTATGTTTAAAGTTAGCAGTTTTCATGGTCAAGATCACAATATCACATTTGATCTATCGTGCAACCATACTGCACTTCTGTTCAGTTACTTGGATTGGGAAGTTCACGCAGGGTGGCAACTGCATGAACAGGACATGGCATAGAATCACAACCAACCATGAACAGCATTGAAAACTGACCTACTGACCTTCCTGCCCTGCTTGCTGACATTTAGGAGCTGTCTGCAGAGAAGTCCAAAGTGGCCAGTGTGGAGACGAGGCTGAGCTCCCAGCTCAGTAAACGTGAGCAGGAGATGAATGCTCTGCAGACTCGCATGCAGGCCAGTTACCAAGAACACGTAACCCAGACACAGAGGCTCAACGCAAAGGTCCTTTTTTCTCTTTTTAAGGCACTCATATTGCAGTTTTCCTAAATGTGAGATGTAAAGCACACTGGTGTTCATGTTTGAGGTTCTTTAGTGAAGAAACTGAAATATAAATGCTAAACGTGTTTCATTTGAGATTTGAAGAACATTGGTATTGACTTTTTAATTTTCTGTTCTGATTCCAATCAGAATAATAGGGTCCATGTAAATGCAACTAGTGTTTGACTACCTAATCAAGCATTATTTATATCTAGTACAGTTCAAGTTCATTGCAAGTATCTGTGATGTGTTAAAAAGCTAAATATGGCTAGCGCGCAATGTAACAATAATGACCACATGTAGCAAGTTAACTCCAATTCAATATCCTCAGATTGTCAGCCTGCAGGAGCAGCTTGAGAAAGGCCCCAGCGCCCAATTGGCTTGCCTGCAGCAAGAGAACTCCATCCTCCGCGACGCCCTCAATCAGGCCACCAGTCTGGCTGAGAGCAAGTGCGTGTTTTCCCCCGTTTTGAGTGGCATGTTGCAGGGAGAGCACAGCCACTGACATCAAGTGATTTTGTGCACGTATAATAACATATACTTCTCAACCCTGCCATTCAGCCGAAGGCTTGATTGGAGTGCAATTACATTGTGTGTGAACGTTGAGTTTTCCCTGTTGTCTTGACCCACGGCTGGTAATAACATGTATTTTCTACTGGCTCTCTCCCCCTGGCTTCTTCAGACACAACACAGAGTTGGCCAAGCTGCGTCAAGACTGCTCCAAGCTCACCAAGGAGCTTGCAGAGAAGACGGACAGTGTGCAGGCTGAGGAGACCATTAGGAGAGGTCTGGAGAGCAAGGTGGCCACAGCTGAGAAGCAGCTTGCTGTGCTTCAGGTTAGGCTGGCCAATGGGAATGCCCCATCATCTCTGTTACCACTTTACAGTGTTTGGGTTAGAGCATTAGATATAAATAGAGTATTTCAGGATTTCTGTAAATTGCAAGTCTAGGTTTTTCTCCCCCATCATTAATTCCAGGCTATGGGAAATGTGATAGCTATGTAATTAAACAGCACTGTGCTAGAATGCAGCCCCACAATGGCTTTAGCAGGGGGAGATGCCGTTCATCCCTATCTGAAAATTAAGCAGACATATAAGATCAGTCAAGCCCTGTCACTGTCTGTAATAAGCACACAGTCACTCTCTCTCTCTCACACACACACACACGGTTGGCCTGTATGTTTTGACCTTTATTTGTGTAGCCTAAATTTTGTATCCTGAACTGGTAGACTACAGTTCCAGAGACCCTTGTCTCTTGTGTGGAGAGAGTGAGTCAGCATTTCCTGTGAGCAAAGTGCTCATTTGGTTTAATGATTAACTGTCATCCCCTCTATTACAGGTCTATTACAAGCATTATGTAATAGCTGAGGCCATTAGTCAACATATGCATGTCCCAGGTCATCTTCTGTAGAAAATCCAGTCAAAAGTGTATTTAGTTAGCATACAACTATCAGATATTGCCACTACTACAGTAATTGGATAAAACCCAATATAAATCAACCCTTGTGATAACTTTCACTGGTTTTTGCTTTTTTGTGTTAATGCAATAATCAGTTGTGCAGGCTTTCCCAAATAGCAGTCCATATAGGTTTTATAATCTGATTTTAGTGGTTGAAATATTGTGATTTTTTAAATTTTTTAAAAATTAATTTTATTTTCCCACTCTAATAGTACAGCCACACACAGTATTTGTCATTCTACTGCCCCCTGTTGTCGGTCTGAGATGTCATGGAGTCTTTCCTTCTCAGGCCAGCCATGTGGAGCGTGAGCAGGCGCTCCAGAGGAGGCTGGAGGAGGTGTGTGAGGACCTCAGGACAGTGCAGCGCACCAACAGCAGTCTGCAGGCCAGTGCAGAGAAGGCTCAGCAGGAAAGCAATGCCCTTTCAGGTCAGGGAAAGAAAGTGGCTTACTAGTCCTGGCATTGAAGTTATTATAGTGATGGCTGGCAGCTTGTGGGTTAGGCTATCTCTGATCCTCTAAAGTAATTTATTTCGCATATTTTTATTTCAAATGATGGCGTTTTATATACTTTTGCTGTTCTTGGCCTGTGTCTTGGGTCCACACACACATTGAGAACCGCCATGATAATATTGTGAATGGTGAGTAATGTGTGCTGGCTGTCATTGCTGTAGAGCTCCAGGCACGTGTGGGCAGCTTGGAGGCTGAGCTGAATGAGCGCTCTGGCCACGTGGATTCCCTGACCGGCCAGCTAGACTGCACACAGGCAGAGAAAAGTCAACTTGAACAGCAGGTGGCCACCATAAACTCCCTTCTAGAAGCCAATCAGAGCCAAAAGGATGATGACAACAATCAGGTCAGACACTGTTCCACTGAAGCTGTCATAAATCCACAGCACAGCTAACATAATTACACATGACTCTTTAATGCACTTTTTTTTTTTCTCCTTTCTTCAATGTAGGCGAATGCCACAGCACTGGAGCAGCTAAAGCTCAGGTGTGTGTGTGTGTGTGTGTGTTCTTCCATCAGTTAGAGGGGATGTTGACTTTATTCTAAAAACCAAACCACCTTTCTTTCCTGTTTCAGCCTTCAGGAGAGGGACAGCCAGTTGACGTCACTCCAGGACCAACTGAAGCAGCTACAGACAGAGATGACGTCTGTAAGTGATGTCATTATGAGCGGGATATTCATTCTTTAAGAGAGTTTGTAATATTAAGGAAATGCCATAGCTAATTGCAAACCTTTTGTTTGTCCTATCAGAAAACGAATGTTGAACCAGAGCAAAACACTAAAAGGTATGACAAATGTACCGACCATGTTTTGAACCAGTTGTCTAGTCTCACAGCCCCTAATTGGCAGATGTTTTAATATTTCCCGTCCTTATTTAACCTGTTAGTGAGGATGCCAGCCTTGTTGCATCACTTCAGGATGAGCTTACAAATCTCAAGGACGAGATGGAATGCCTCAAGAAAAAATCTGTAAGATTTCCATTCACTGTCTCCCTGCTGTAGTCGGACATGAGTAGAGCTGTATGATCCTCCACATGCACTGTTGAATGCGCCGCTTGTCTGTCTTCACAGGCTGACGACTCTGCAGAGCAGGCACTTCTGCAGAGGAGGTAAATGGCTCATCTTACACACAGGCAATCAACCGCCCAATCCATCATGGTGTCGGCACTTTTAAATGCTTTTAAATGCCTGTTGTATTTTTGACCAGTCTGAATGCAAGAGATGCCCAGCTCACATCCATACAGGACGAGCGGAGAGCGGAGAGGGACAGGTCACAGATCAATGTAAGAGGCCCTCCAGCGTTTAGACAGAGCCTAGCGTGTGACTGCCAGCACAGTGCTGACATGCCGTGTTGTAATCTGCTATTTAGCAGAATGCGATGGCACAGCTGTCTTCGTTTCAAACTGAGGCCAAAGAGACACTTCAAACACTGTTCCCACAGATTTCCATAGAGACAGGGCAGGTAAGAAATCCCTCTCTGATCATTGAATAGCCTTTCTGTAAATATTGGCTGTTTGAATTATGCTTTTTACGTGTCTGTCAGTCCAATTGGTTACAAGCTTTTACACAGACAGCCCAGGAGTTGCTCGGTCAGAGCCAGGAGACTCAGTCCAGCACAGAGCTGCCAGTAAGCCTCCATTCCATTGTGTGATAGATGTTTTAGCAGAGGATTACACAACTGGTTCTGATGGGGCTGTATGTTTGTAAGGAGTTGCTTGAGAAGCTTAAGGATGCAGAAGAGAGCCGTGTCTCGCTGCAAGCAGAGTGTGAACAGTACAGGAGCGTCCTGTCTGAAACGGTGAGGCTGAGCTCTCAGTGAGCCCGTGGCATGTGAACATAGTGGCTGGAGCTCACTATGAGTTGAGTGTTTGTGTGACCTTTTCTGTTGGCCTGGCCCTTCAGGAAGGCACACTGAAGGTCCTGCAGAAGAGTGTGGAGGAAGAGGAGCTGGTGTGGAAATCCAAGATGGTAGACTCTGAGGAGCAACTCAGGGTGGTGAGTAGAATAAAGAGTTGCACATCCACATCAACCAGGTAAATCTAAGATAGACAGACACACACACACCTCTCTCTCTCTCACTCACTCACTCACTCACTCACTCACTCACTCACTCACACACACACCTATCTCTCTCACAACACACACCCATCTTGTTACACTATTTAAAGTTAACCACCAGAGGGAGTACTTTTTTGTTTTTGTGGCAACTGCTCTCAATAGTGTTGGCTTTTCTGCAGCTAAGAGAGCATGTGATGTTGCTGGAGGCCCAGCTGGAGAAGCAGGCTGAATCTGTCACACCAGAACATCAGTGGGTTGCTGAGATGGCCCAGGTAAGACCATACATCATACATACCGGTGTGTAGCCATATTGTACCTGTTAACCTGTATTTTATGTATGTGATTCCAGGGGCATAAATACAAACTTACAACTTTATTTTTAGGCAGATGATGATGTTTACTTTGTTAGGGATATCACAGTATGAGGTTTGGATGAGGTTATTGGGAGTATAATAAAGTAGTTTAATATCCTTTTTTATCACAAGAAAGTTCCAAGCACTCATCATGGCAATGTTTCTTTTGAGTGACATACTGTGTACTGTGTACATGCATTGTTGGAGACGCAACATTTTGTTCCTGGCGTTGCTTGCGGTGTTCTAGTGTTCTTCAGCACACGCCAGTCACTTGCTTTAGTTCTCTCAGTCAGGTGTGATGTTCCTCCTTGTTTGCCTTGTTCCAGCTTAAGCAGCTCCTGGCAGAGTGTCAGGGCCAGCTGGACTCTGCCAGACAAGAGGCCCAGGCCCACAAGGAGGCGCTAGCGCAGGTGGGTGAATCTTTTCCATATGGCCATCCATGTATACATTCTGCATTTAATTCTTCCATCTGAAAATCACTGTGGGTATGTGTATTGTAACCATGCATACCTGTGCAGAGCTCTCTACAGAGTACTCTCTGTAAATGTGCACCACAGATCTGTTTGAACACTGTATATTGGAGAAATATTACCCGTGTCTTCCTTTTTAAACAGGGATTGGTAAAAGCTCACCCCTGCCCCTTGTGTCCAAGATTCCAGTTAAATAACATCTATGTTATGGATAATTTTGTGGGATTTTAGGAATGGTCTCAAGCGGCGGCCATTTAACTAGTTACGAGCAACGGCTTCCTGTTTCAGGTGACAGAGCAGCTGATCGAGGCCACGAACCATACTCGGCTAGAGCAGAACGGCCCGGCTGTGGCAGCACCCAGCCAGGTCAGGGTGCTTCATGTTGAATGGGCACCCTTCACTTTAGTGTCGAGTACTGGACACACGGACATCAGTCAGAGCATCTCACTGTCTCAAATATCTAACGCCAGTGTGATAGTTTAGATGAATAAGAACTGGTGGTAAAGAGGAAAATTACATTTGGAACTAAAGCGTTGACATTTTCCTTGCAGAAGGATATCGAGCTACTGTATAAGTGGCATGCTTTCATAATGAGCAGTATTTCCAGTTTGTCCAGTACATCCCAGACCTATCAGCTGATTTAGCTAACCACTGTTTGCATTTGCGGCTCTACAAAACCCTAACCACAGCTGTTTCTCATTTATGTTGGTATGCCACTGTCTGTGTTGACTTTTAGCTTACTACGAACTACTTACTACTAACAGCAGCAGTTTTGTATGGAATGAGCCACCTTCTTGTGGGCTACAATGAAAACTAACATGCCAAATAATGTTTGAGAATGTGTGTGGTGACTGCTAAACTGTCTTGCTTATACTGTACTTGTGCTAAACATGTGTGTTTGTATGTAATGTGTGTGCGTGCGTGCCTTTTATTGGTATAGGTGCATAGTGAGTTGAGTCTGACGACAGGGAAACTGCACGTTGAGGAGACTTTACGACAGCAGCTCTCAGAAGAGATTGAGCAGGTGACTGGCTTGAACAGCTAATATGCATTTCAATTTAGTTTACTGAAGTAATGCCAGTGGTACACAATAAGATACCTTCAGTTGTTTGACATGTTTTAATTCTAAATTTGTCTTCAATTAAATGTTTGTATATATGTCATAATGGCCCATGTTTGCATGAGACTAGTTATGCAGGGGTGGTTTACACACTGTGAACATCAATTAATTAGTTAATTGATGCTGTCCCAGTGACTGTCAGCTATGGTGTATGTGTTTCAGACCCAGAGGACCATGTCAGAACTTCAGACTCAGCTGACTCTTTTGAAGGCTGCTGAGGATTGCCCACAGGCGGACACAGATGATGTAATTCAACTGAAGGTACACAGCTGTTTGTATCACACCATTCCAACATTGGATAAAAGTCTCAGCATTGAGCCTAACTACAAATGTTTGTTTATGCATACCCTATTACCATTGCAGCACAGCATACAATTCCAGTCCAGCAATCTGAGAATCCTAATTTATTTATCTAAAATGCAGACAGTGCATCGGCCGGCTAGGATAGTGTCTGTTTATAGTCATGCATTACCTCAAACTGTACATGATGAATAACCACAAAGTGACGCTCTACTGTATATCTCTGGCAACAGGAGCGTCTGGAGAAGGAGAAGCAGCTGTCTAAAGACCTGGGCCAGGCAGCCACGAAGCTCCAACAGCTCCTCAAAGCCACCCAGGAGCAGCTTACCAAGGAGAGGGACACCGTCCAAACACTACAGGAGCACTTGGAGGGCAAGGTGAGCGCCGCATCAACTACACGCCATGTTTCAAATGTCTTGATATTTAGTCATTCATTCATTCATTCATTCACTCACTCACTCAAGGGAGAGTATGTGGAGCTGAAGGAAGGAACCTCGGTCTAAGCCTGTGCCTGATGGAAGAGACTACACAAAACTGCCAAATATGCCTTATGATCGGTTATGCATTCCAAAAATGTTTTCTTGTACTGTAGTTCATTTCCATTATTGAAACTTTGGTTTGTGTATTTAAAAGTATGAACATTTTATTTTAAGATTGGGGGAGAAATCATGCTGCAACCTTGACTGAAACCCACATTCCATCAATAATTCTGACTATGTCAGAATGTATTAACCCCCTTCTCCCTTTTTATTTACTTTAGGAATCAAGTGTTTAATAGTATGAACATTTTATTTTAAGATTAGGGGAGAAGTCATGCTGCAAACATGACCGAAGCTCACATTCCATTAATAATTCTGGCTGTGTCAGAATATACTGTATTAGCCCCCTTCTTGACCCAAACTTAACCCATATTCCCACATTTCAGTGTTAAAAGGGAAACTGATTGTACGTATAACGTACATCAACCTGTGCAATTAATTTGTATGTCTTTTGTATGTGGTTAAATGATGGGAACATGTTATAGTACATTGATGCAATACATATTGCCATAAAAATTGAATTTGAACATGAATGACTGAATAAACTACAGTGTATCTATACTTTATTGTGTGCATTTTTTAACTTATTGAAGGCAGGATACTAACAATGTGCTTGAGAAAGGCCCATTTATGCTTCGAATTTACGTCTTGCCTACAACGTAGGATCTGTTAGTTACACCAACATTTGGCCTATCATAGGTAACAATCTGTACAGATGCAAAATGGCATTTATTAAAGACAGATTTTTGCTGTCAGAATGAGGACATGCCATAGAGAAATCCCTGTCTTGTCAGTTTCTTGGCTAAAATGCCTAAGAGCACCATCATATGGCCATGACAAAATGTTTAGAACACCAGATTGCTTTCTGAAAAAGTATTTTGTTTTCCAATTTACATCTATAACCGGTTTGGGGTAGGCTATGAAAATATACACAAGAATCCTTAGGTCAGTTGTACAGTAAAATATATAGTTCTAGTATTTCAGTTTAGATAAAACCTAACTAATGACCTTTACATGTACACTGTGTCAATTGGTATAATCGACTGGATAGCCCAATTTCTCACAAGAATTCTACAATTTGTTACAATCCATTTATTAGATAGCAACTTTTGCAACACTTACATATTTTATTTGTTGCATAAAAAATATTAAGCTAGCCACAGAAACGAATTGTTTGGTGGTATGAAACAGACATTTTATTCATGTATTTGGGGCTCAACTTCAAATAATGTGAGAAGAATTGGGCATTTGTAATAAACACTTTCAATCATTTTACCACAGTTTAAACCAAAAGTTCACTTGAGTAATGAATTGCAAAAATATTAAATTCACATAATGTATGCAACTACTGTACGTACTTGTACGTATGATTGCTATGTAATAAAACCTAGTCCAATAACTGAATAAAATATACTGTATGGTGTTATTTTTTTCGAAATATTTACTTAATCGGAACAAGGCACATTTTACAGCCACTGTGACGGCACTGTCTAATCAGGGCTACTGCAAGCAAAATGCATTTCTCTTTTCAGTGCCCAACCCCTTGAATTGAGTCCTGGTTCTGGTATAAGCAATCCCAAAATTACATTTGGGCATAAAATATTCCTGATCTCTATAGAAAATGTCCCATTCCATTCCATTAGCTGAATGTGATAAATGGCATGCATGTACTAAAGGTTCTACATAGCTTTGCCCTCAAGCTTTGTTACAACGGTTCCTTTTGCCAACTTATCCAGAAAAAGACTTTCGTCTTTAAGGTCTGCAAAGTCATTCAGCTGCAATTCACATTTGATACCTGTGGAGAGCACATAACAGATATAGGTGTGCATAAACCAAATGTAATGTAATCACTTCCAAGGGAACAAAGCTGTTTTGTAACAAATTGCAATTTGATATTTTTCATCATTATTATTTATCAGTATGGGATTATAGGACAGATTACCAAATTCATTATTTATACATTTTTAACTAGTGTTAATCAAAACACTGCTAGTGGTATAGTATGATATGAAAGGTGGTATATGAGAAGTCACCTGTGAAGGTTTTCTTAAGGGCATCCTTTGAGCTTGCGTAAAGCATTTTATCCTGTACTCTTCCTTCAGAAGGACACCTGGATGGCAAAAAAAGGCTGTCAGTCAACAGGTTTTCAAATTGTGGATCGTGACACTTGTGGGGTCTGAGATCAAAAAAATGTTTTCATGTTAACTATACTTTTGTAGTAGATTAAAACATTATTTTTAGGGTTCGTGGCACCAAATCACTTCCTTACATCAATCATGATACTGGCTCATCACAATATGTACAGTAAGACCAAAGTCATTGCAATTAAATTATACAGATCAACAGATGACTGCTCGTCTACTTGTATATACTAAGTTCCATGTAATGTAAGCCTACCACAAGATGAAGACCAGGTCTTTCATTGGACCCCGATCTGTGCTGTAGTGGCAATCGTAGAGGGCATAGCGGCATTGATTTGGCTGCAGCATGCTCATGAGCTTCTTAAATATGTTTTCCTCATTCTGTACATCCTTGACTTTGACGCAGCCGTTTGGATCCACATTTATCTTACCGCTGTCAATCATGAAGAGCACAAATTTGTATCGCTCAAGAGTGTCCTCTCCAGTACGGTGCACTCTCATTTCCTTGTATGTTTCAACCACCTCGTCGGTCACAGTTACCCCAGATGCCTGTTGACAACATCAAATATTATATTTACACATACATTGTTGTGCACACATTTGTACATTTAAATTATATGCTCAGCAAAGGGATAAATGGCATTGTCTTATTGTTTGGAATGTTTGACCTTCATCACATCAGAAGGCCAGAAACAAAGGGTACATTTGTGTTATGCTGCTTTAGCTAAGCTAAACTACTACTACTACTACTGATGAGTGGAAATGCATACACAAACTACCTTTAACCAACATTGAGTGTTGTTATGAATAGGAACAGATGATCAATAATGTTTTGGCTGGATTTGAACACTCAGACCATCCCGAGCTCTGAATAGGACCAAGGGCAGGATAGTCTAGTGGCTTTAAATATTGTATTCCTGTCAAGGGTTAAATTATTCACTTATGTGTAACTATCCTTGAGCATCAAGATGCCTGACACCATTAACATTTACACTGAGCAATAATCTTATTTAGTGTTAGTCATTTTGAATGAAAGACTTGGGTGAATGACAAAACAGCTGTAAGTGATAAGATCATTATTTAAAATAATTGCAGAAAATAGGAAAATTGTAAAAAATAAACTATATTTTTACATTTGTTAAATGTAAAAACAAAAATGTTATAACCGCTTTGGTGCTGGATGATGCCAGACACATTTTAAGGTAAAAACAAACTCTTCTCGGGCTTTGCAGTAGCATTCCATTGAGGAAGCTTTCCTGTATACTTTATGCCTTGACTAGTCGCATTCCAGCTAGTGCTGAACAAGTTAACACAGGCCAGATTGCCTTGAGGCATTCTTCATGAACAAGTTTGAAGAAAACCTTGGTCAGAGGTAAAAACAACCCTTATACCAGAACACCAGAATCCCAAAATACTTAGCATTACATAGAAACATCACACTCGGACATGCACAGACAACATGCCAGCACCAAGATCATAATTCTCATGAATTTGCATGTATGGGACCTAAGATACTGTATACTGGATATGCTCCACAGACATTGAGCCATGCAAACAAACAAGCCATACCTGAATTTAATGTGCCTTATTCCTAAAGCATACTCACCATTGTTAATTTATCTTCTTAAAGGAAACAAGTACGAGTGGCAGTGAACAGCAGAAGAGCTCCAGTAGAATAGAGAACAAGCTGAATCAAGTGGGAGGAGACATTAGTGACTGATCCACACCTCCAAAACAGGTGATACCTCCTAGTTCCAGGTGAGAAAGCCTTCCATGGTTGTCCAGCTACCGACCTGTATGAAACCTCTTTGTAGGCCCACTTTCTCCATCCTAACAATATGACAGTGTCTGTGGTTGGAACACAACATTTCGTCATGGGAACAAAGGCAGTTTCCTTACGGCAAATCCCCAGGTGCGTAGGAGCCATTAAGGGGAGGGAGCATCAAGTATCAGCCTTATATGGTAAACAATGCTGTCCACATATTTCTCTCAAGATACATCTTAACACCCTAATATGGTAAAAGGGAGGACAAGCAGGCATATAGATACGTTTGAGCAGGAACATGCATGTGTCTATTTAGAGTGAAGCCTCATATTTACACCCAATACAAACCTTCTCCGACATACTGCGAAGCTTCAGATCTCACCACTGCATATTGTTTCACTTAAAGTGCTGAGCATATTCCATCTGTAAAGGACTCAGAAATTGTGTTAATATAGCTGGTGGCATTCGTTCTTGTGGCTCATATGATGACACAGGCAGGACTCATATCTGCCCACAAATTTGAATGCATACTATGGGTAAACACAACCCCACCCTTATTTGACACCCCTTGTACACACTACACCATCATTTAGTGCTCTATATATGTTTATTTATCATGTGTCCTTACCTCCTGTAGTTCAGCTTTATCTTACTTGAGCCTTTCGTGTTCGAAGCCTTAATGTTTTTGAGTTACCTGATTTAGTGAGATACCACTTTCACACATCTGTACAGTAAGCAGTTTTTCCCACATGGAAAACACTAATTGAAGAGAGTTTCCAAGGTCTTCCACTGCCAAGCACATCTCAGTAGAGCTCATACAGCCACTCTTGTCTACATCCCTCACTGTGAGAAGGTCCTGGTCCACAACGCATGCCACATATTCATAAAACATAGCCTTCTTTATGTGTGTGGTGGTGGTGGTTCAGGAACAAGAGACTTTATAATCTTGGTCCACAGGATCTTAAACTCTGCCAGGCTCCGTTTTCCACTTCCATCTTTCTGCAGAGAATGTCAAGCAGGCAAAACAATTCAGGATGAGAGGGCTGCTGTCTGTCAGACAAGGATAACTCTAGATTGAATACATCCATCCAGCAGAGCCTGATGTAGTGAGTCCAAATATAATAGTCAGGAAGAGGGAGGATATACAAAATTTCTCTCTCAAGTCATCACTTCAGAATTCTTTGTAGTTCAGAGACCTTTTTTCTGTTCTTTGTGTAATTATGTCTCAGTTGTGTGCTGCTAATCCTACAGATGTACTGGTAGGTAGGCCTACTGCATGCAGTGTAGACTACTGTATGTCCAGCTAGCTTCCCAAACACACTACTAAACTTTTAACCAACATTGTCTTCACAGTAAAACATAAAATTCAATCAATCTATTCATTTTTCGCCAAAATATTGCAATAGGCCTATTTATTTTAATAGACTAAGCTGTGCCTGTGACCATCTGTGGGATCATGTCTCTCTGAACATGGGATTTTATCAGAATAGGAAAACCTGATGATGGCAGTATCAAACCGCATCACACTTATGAGGGCACCTGCTGAAACTGATGCGGTTGCACATTCTCAGATGTTGATCCGTGGTTTATGAATGTCTCAGGACACGCGGCAGCGCTGTTGGATAATAACTATTTCAAGTGCTCTTGTCTGCGATCAGAAATCTTGAAAGCATGACACATTTAGTATGTCCACACGGGGGCGCCATAAACCCCTGACCCTATCCATCAAGTGATCTTGACGATCACCAGGGATGGGCACTATTTATTTATGATACGTCATACGTGTATTTGAAATACATATTTGAAATACAAAAATGTATTTTGTAATTTGTATTTGATAGCTGTTGGAAATGGCTTCAGACCTAAAATTCACTTGGTGAACACACTCCATTTGGGAATGTTGGCAAAAATCGCATCCTACTGGGCCTATTGACCTCTGTTTTTCAAAACTATGTATTTAGTCTTTAGCCACTCAGTGTTGCTACAACTGTTTGTATTGCTTCATCTAGCTCTACCACCATTTCAAACGCTTGACTTCAATGTATTGCTTCAAAGTCTTTGCATTCAGCCACCCCCACTGGTCGATTTGTTAAGCAAAGAAACAATGTTGTGTGCGCTCAAAAATTGTCCACGTAAAGGTATAATCAGCGGGACAAAAAGGACAATCTGATTCTGGCTAGGAAGCCCCTCCCCACTTTCTTTTTTTTTCACTGGCTGATTGGCTGAGCTTTCTGTTAAACTTTTACTTTTTTGTATTTATTAAGATAATACAATTTGGTCAAATTTTGTAAATATTTACTCAAGGTTTGCTAGCTGCCCATTCCATGTGCATGCTGATGAAATTATCCAGTGTTTCTACATCTCTGGCTCTGTAAATAGTAACCCAAAACAAGAGGGTGCAGACCACACACAGCAATATCACACATATCATTTGCAATGTGTTTCTGATGTGTGGGAGGGAGCACCCTGGCATTGAAGGGAGGTGTTGTTTTGATCAAGCTCATATATCTACTTTGTGAAAAGGATGTATTGGTATTTTTAAATACAAAAATACAGTAATTTTTGTTGATACATTGCTTTGCTGCTGTATTTTGTAGTTTATTTTGATACACTTACAATTAGGGTATTTAGTATTTTATTTTAAATAAATGTTTATGTATTTTTGCCCATCCCTGACAATCACTTAGTGTGCCACTAGCCCATGAAAAATAATTAATTCACAAAACTGGGAGAGATCAGTTTATCATGATGTTTATATAATGTAGCTTTTTTTTAACCTGTTATGGCAGATCAGGCATTATGACAGGTAGCCTAACAAACACATGTACAGTGTACGCCTAACTGAAAAACATTGGCTTATTGACCATTGTGACGGCCCTGCTTTGTTTTAGCAGGCCTGTGGTCAGTATTTGCTGTATAGGCCCCAATTAAGTTAATTAAGTGCACCTGGGCAGATCCCTTTATATAGGTGTGTTGCAGCACACTGTGGATGTGACCCTCCTGGCGCCACACATGCTGGTGTGTGTCTTACTTTGGTTAGCATGCAACATGCACTGCATAGATTCAGTACATACACCTGCAGACATTCACACCTCATTCTATGTTATTCTGTTAATAGTTTGATTGGTTTGGTTTACGGCCCATGAGCCAGGTCGTAACACCATCGATGTAGGCTTATGTTCAAACAAAAGCAGCAGTCTCAGGCTAATATACAAACTCCCCATCCCTTTCAGTCTGGTCATCAAAAGAAAATATCACAGATAAAAACAAAGCACAATGCTCATCGCCCTGCCTAGTAAAAACTAAACAAAAGGCAGCACACCCTTACAACACCTTCTGATGAAAACGTTACACATTGCATGTAGCAACATGGACAAAAAGCGCAGACTAAAGCTTATATCTTTATGCAGCCCAAACATTATTCATAGCATGCACCCACCACAACAGCATAGGCAAGTATTTTCCTCTTGCTGCTGTCATTATATTGTGTAATTGCGATAATGAAGGATTTTCTGAAGCTTTTAGCAACAATTTAAGAGATGTGGTCTATGTGTATGTCTAATATCTAGCATCTGGGCCAGCTATGAGCTGGTCAGGCAAATTGGTGTGAGATATCAATCAACATTGATAGAGCACACAAGGGGATACATTTCTGCAAGGCGTTCCTATTGACTTTCAAAAGGTGTGGATCAGCCCACTGACTTGTGAGCTATATGCACTTCTTTTTGTATGCATAATATTCATAACATTTTATTTATTAAATATAATAACCTCCACTCTGCTCCACTCCATGTATTCCTCTATAAATTGGGGGGGTTATAATGCAACCAGTGTGGCCTTATTAAATAGAATTATTATTTACTGAAATCATTTTGCACCCATACTTTGAGTGCAAAATCCTTTATATGCTAATTGACACAAGCATATGAAGATAGAAGATCCTGGTGGCTCATTTAATATGCATATATGCATAATATGCATATATTAGTTAGTTATTAGTTAGTTATTAGTTATATTATTAGTTTAGTATGAAATGGGAAAACAGTCATCAGTACCCATACTGGTAACAAACTGACAGAACTGAGGAACTCGCGTCATGAGAAATTTTGTTCGATGTTTCATGCATAGAAATCATTAGAAAAATACCACAAAGTGAAATATGACTTTAATATTGGAGTCCTCCTCATAACTTTGCCCATGGGGGACAATCTGAGCCAACGGTTTGTTAATAAAGTTAGTGAAGCATTGACTTCAAGGAACTCCAGGAACTTCCAGGAACAGTTCACTGAATACAGGTTTTTGCCAATCAAATACATGCTTGTAATATTTGTCACAGAGGACTGCAATATCTTACATGTTCTGTGGTACCACTAAGACCCCACAACAACAGGGTATTCTGTCTGCACACACCAATCCACCCAAATGTGTTTTAATCTGCTCGTCATAATACCCTCTGGGTGTAGCCTTAAACATGCAGTCCTGGAGGAATTGTGTAAGTGGGGTTTGTGATAGATTTGAGCAGAGCCCAATGTCTAGCACATGTTCACAGCATTCAAATAGATGTGATTATGCAAGTTAGTGACAGTACCTGGTGGATCAAAGGCTTAAAACCGAGTCAATCTAACACCATTCCGTCACCAAGGGAGACAAACTGATGCATAACCACATTAACATGATCAGTCTGTTCTAAACTAGAGCATGAGACAAAATGCAAAGTCATTCAAATTTACAGGAAATGGACACATAGTGCTACAACAATAATGTATAAGATCCCTGTGTGTAGCCTAGGCTACCACACATATTTGAGGTGACTGCTCATATATCATAAATTAAAAAGGAAAACATTTATTTTGTATGTACTTTATTAAGCCAAAACATATGCTACTGTATTCTCTGTGTATTACAATATTTGTGTAGGCGTCTGTATTGTCTACAGAGCCACGCCTACAGTAAGGGTGGCACTCCCCCTCCTCCTGTTAGTCTTTGCTGGTGTAGCTACAGTATACAACCACTGGTCTGCTGTCATTCCCAATGCTGCGCACCCAGTCTCGCAGAGCCAGGCTATTCATTGCTAAAAAGAAAAGAAAAGACTGAAATCAGTAGCCTAAATACAATACTGCACTAGCATTGTGTGAATTATGTATAAGCATTGTGAGTGACAACGCTGCAGCCAATGAAACATCGACTACCCCACCTCCTGATAGTGCTGACATGACATGACATTACTATGCCTCTCCTAATAGGTGTATGGTCTATGCATCAGACGTTCAGCATGAGCTGCTTGTGACAGAGTGCTAATGAACAGAAGAGGCTGAGACTACTGTGCACCGCAGCTTTACGCCGTCAATCTCTCATTGTGTTCACCTGTGTGTGTCACACAAAGCACAAATGGAAATTCCCAACATATAGCCTCCCATATATGTTGGTGATTGTCCGTTGTGGGTTATTGTTTCATTGTGTTTGTACATTCTGCTAGTAACTTGAATGTCAAGAGGATTATTAAACGTCTAGCCGGGTCTCTTGTTTTGATATTTCGAGTCACTATATTTGTTGACTCGTGTTTCAGTGTCGTTAAGTCTGCACCTGCACACTCAACACATTCATTACAATTATACATTTTTCTTCAGCCATTGTTTTTGCATTAGACAGTATATAGTGTTAATATGTAAATGCATTATTTTAGCAATAAAATAAGTGCTATTTGGTGGTCAAGTATGTCAACAATTAATGTTGCATTTTGCGTGGCGCAATTCCTGATCATAAACAATATAATAGCTTTTACAATGCATCTCCATCAAAAGTGTATTGATTTGAGTGTGAGTTGGGTTCACACTCCACAGTTTTATGGGATATGAAAAACATAGAATGTAAGGGGTCTTCAACGTTTTTCTGGCAAGGACCCCTTGGCTGATAATGTCTAGGGTGGCCTATAGGGCCATGTATAAAAGTAGGCCACAAACTAAGCCATTAAAATAATTATTGACAGATTTATATATTTATAGCACAAGTTGTATTTATGTTCATGTACATTTTCTGAAATTTTAATATGGAAGAAAATACGTTTGGGCTCAAATAATTTGGAGGACCCGCTGCAGAACCTCTGTGGACTGCCTAGTGGTCCCGGACCCCCTGTTGAAGACCTCTGGTATACAGGCTATACTGGGAGCTTGACTGACCTTAATTATTCATAACAGACCTAAACATTTTGAATAATGGTGTATATTTGTATACATACTCTAGGTTACGTGTATATTACCAAAGGGGTATCTTGAGCCAAACTGACCAAATGCATTTTTTCGAATAAACTCTTCTACGCTTCTATATTCTCTTTATCCCCTGTAATTAACTTTTCTACAGAGAGTAGATTATCATATAGGCTTTCCCCTGGTGTCATTTACTGCTCTTGTTTAAGTATACCATATGTGTTGCCTGTTTAAACTGGAAGCAACTGTGTGCCAAAAATAGGCCTAACATGATTCTTCTCCCCATCTTGTCACTCTTTCATGTAATCTCTTTGACTTTTTCGACATTGGCCCAAGCCCATTAAACGCAGAAATGTGAAAAGTGCTTCATATATCATCCTGAAACAAAATAATTCAAAGTATAGATTTAGATGTTTCATTGCCTGTGAGTTTTGTGTTGAGTTCCATGTACTTTCTCAGTTATTTTGCAGTTTGAAGTGATTGCAGGCAGTATGTATATCTGTGTTAAAAATGAAACTGTAGGCTGGCTGACATGAGTCTTTCTCGCAGCAGTGTGGCAGTTCTGACTAATTATTGGAAACTAGGTGGCTAATGAAATATTATTAATTATGTTTCAATTTGTAAAACTTGAACCGTAAGCATTGTGTCAGACAGTATTTTAATATGGGTCCCAGTATGAGACATGTGTAGTAACCACTATATGCGTATAGTGCATGTTGGAGAATGTATTCGTATCTTATTGCTTTTATACTGTATATCTTAACCAAGTTACGTTATACTTTGTGTTAGATGGCCTTAAGCCATATATATTACTCTAATGACCTGGGAACACAGACCCCAACTGTCCTACCATTGTGTTTATATTAAGTAGTAACCCCCTCTGGAATGTCTACCTATGTGACTATTACCATACCCTTTGTTTTCAGTGGATTAACTCTGGAATCTGTCTTTAAACGGCTCTTCAAAACACCCCCTCTTGTGTATAAATGTTTTCCAAGTGTCTCAACTAAAGCAGAAGCATTTCTACATTGCATGCTGTATGTGGCTTCTCCATGGCCATGCTTACATTAAATATATTCATTAAGACAACGACTCATAGCTGAAGTGCAGTGAAAGATGCGTATAGTGGTGAAAGAAAATGCAGATGCAGTCAAACTTCACTGGTTTAATCAAATACAAACATTACTGTTGATATAGGTTTAACATAAATTCAATACTGAAAACATCCAAATATATATTCCTATAATGCCATCCCAACTGTAGAAGTCACACCTTTGTCTCTGGATCTAGTTGATTGCCAGGCACAGCCACTGAAATCAAGGTGAAAAAAATCATCACATACAAGGAATCAAATAGCATGATACAATAGACCAGATGCTTTGTTACATGCCTGTTGAATATCCAGCTCAATCTTCTCTTTGTTATCCCTGTCGAGAGTCTTAAACATTTCTGGTTGACACAAAAAGCACAAATGACCAAACACATTACAACTCTCTTTTGCTGACTGTGATGTTAAGTTAGCAGATGTAGGTTAATCCGGTGGCTACTTTGCTAACTTACTGAAGAGCATTTCCAGTCGTACGAGACTGCCAACAAAACCGTTAAAGTCTATGGCATACTGGCTATCAGCATAACGGCCAACAATAACCTGCAGCACAGCACTGTTGACGTCGAAACCTTTGGAAAGATCAAACCAAGCGAAGTTACCATAAAGCCATATCATTGACAGTCATAAAATCAATAATTTAAAACAGTTGTTATTATCAAATTTCTTAAAGCCTGAGGAGATATACCGCCTCTTCCAAATGTCTATTGTTGTTATGGGTGTCGTTTTGCTATGGGTAGATGCATGAGTTACGACAAAGAAGTCCCCAAACTGGTTTATCAATTCAATCACATGTCTAACATTATAAAAGGCCAATGCTGACTTTTTTGTTTACATACAGCTTAGCTTTGTAACAAAATAATAATTAATTTGTTATCTTGTTCTGTTCAAAGAAAAAAAATAGAAACAAAAAATTAATCACAAAAATCATAACAAATTTGCTAAACAAAAATTTGAAATAAATAACAAAATGCAGTTGTGTGAGAATCACACTTCCCCTGAGCACAAAGGAAATAGTGATAAAGGGAAACAGTTGCAGCATATACTATACAACTAGTCTGTTTCAAAGCTGTTTTAAATCAAATAAAACTCAACAAGACTAAAACAGGGTGGAGTATAATGCTTTTTTCCCCTCATTCCTGTCCATTGTGTTTGCCAGGCTGGCTCATGTTTCTGAAATATAACCTATTAGTATATGTTTCTGCCCACTGAAATCACAGACAGGGCTACTGACTGAATGGCAAAACATTTCAGGGAAAACGTTTTCTCTACTCCAATGCACACCTTAATTTCATTTGAGATGTGCATAACAATAGGTTTTTCAAGGATCAAGGTCATTTTGACATCAGCCATAAATAAATCATTCACTAGTTTATAACAGTGTTACCTGCTTTTTTCAAGGCTTCCCTTAATTCATGGGAACTGATGGTACCAGATTTATCTGAGTCATAGGTCTTAAAGATCACCTGCACAGACCAACAAATACTTTATTTTAGGAAGGTGAAATCAATTAAATGATTTACTGTATTTAAAACCTCTATATCACAACATACCAGATACTGTTGGATTTTCTGCCAAAGGTTGTGAAATTCTACCAGCCCCAATTTGCCACTTCCGTCTTTCTGAAAATAATTTCTAAGGACTACAAATCATTTAATTACACAAATTCTAAAAAATAGTACATTTGTTAATCTATCATTTGAACAAGGGGTCTTCAAGAAGTTACCTTTGGGAGATCCATGACCTAGTCTTGATTAATTATAACAATGTAGTTACAGTTGAGTAAACAAAGGATACATCAAACAGGCCGATAATATAATGGCATGTCTCAAGGCTAAATCCCTTGGTCTTGATATCACTCTCTGTAAGACACAATTATATTATATTCATAATGTATACAATGTATAATATCAGGATTGCAGTAGACATACAATACATTAATTAAAAATATATAGTACATAAATAATGTATTTACTTGTTGACATAAGGCTGTTCAGAACTTCAACAAGTTCAAAGACTGATAACTCCGAGTCCTGTGTGACAAATTACATAATATTTCCTATTGTTATTGTAGTGGTCTGGTAATATGTTCTATATATGTAGCAGTCCATTTAAGCTGATTCTAAATATTTATATTTATTTAACTGTAATTATTTATTAAAAACTTACATTTCCTGAAATTTGCTTGAAGAGGTTTTTGAAATAAGGATCCACATCACTCTCAGATATCTTCACCTATAGGAATTAAAGGAATTATTACTCACTAAAAAACCTATTTCTATTCATCAGATGAGACATGTTGACATTGAATTGTATGTTGAGTATTTCACTCTAAAATTTGTATTACAATTATTTTTATAATTTATTGGTAAGAACTCAGCAGACGGGTGGCTTTTCGAACAAATAAGGCAAATGAGTACCATTAGAGTTCACTGTGGTTGGGACCATATAAGCCTATCTTTTTATGTTTCCTCATGACATTTTGTTTCTCAATCATGATTTTAATTTTGGCGTTTTATCAATCATTTTAAAATCTGCTTCCACCAAACGGTTATCGTAATCCCTTCAGTGTGAAGCACTGAGCTGCAATTCTTGTATGAAAGGTGCTATACAAATAACGTTGTTGTTATTTCCTTACCTCTTTTTTTAGTTTTGCAGAAATTGTCTCCTCCATTTGACTAAATAAAAAAATAAAAAAATAATAACTAATGAAATATTGTACCATTAGAAAGAGTATATCAGCTATAGTGAAGACACAATGTGGTACATGTGGACACTTTACCTGGCTTCAGCCTTTTTCTCTGAGAACACCCGGAGAATGAAGCTGCCTTTCTTGTGTGGCTCAAAGGTTGAGGGAATAATGGCATACTGTCCCGGGGGCAGTTTGAAGCGACTGCTCACCTCGCGTGTGTTAACAAAGGTGCTCATAGCCACAGCTGTCTGTCTCAGGAGAACATCTGGGCCAAGGCGGATGTTGCTCTGGCCTTTTAACTAATGACAAGTCAAAATGGAGGAAGAAGGAACACATTCTCAATTATCAAAATGGACAGATTATGGTTTAGATGCAAATGAATGCAAATGAAGATTAAATTAAGATACAGACCTGATCAGGGACCTACAGTATACAAAGGGAACATAGAAGAGGTTATCGTGAATGTATGACATTTCAGACAAACGCAGAGAAAATACTGAAGTACTGATGTCACAAAATCAATATGTATTCAACACCTTATAAATGGCAAAGCCAATGGTCTCCAGTTTGTCGCCAAGATTCCGTCTTCCGTCTTTCTGCATCAGCCCCAGCAGGATGGTACATCCGTTTTTGCTATCTATAGGGTCATCATCCACATCCTCCAAATTGACCATGAACTGCGGATTGGACGAGAACGTTGCTGCAATAACAAAGAAAAAGATTCCTTACATGAGTGACACAATGTGCTTTGCTTTCAATGCCCTTGGTATTCTGCATCAGTACTAAGTGCTAAGCACTGTACCGGCGTTGTTACGGCAACCTCCAGCTGTGGAGCCCACCCTCCACATGCCCTCGAACTGGGAGGCATTCCAGCCGCACGCTTCATCACTCTCTAGCGCATCCGCCGTCAAATTACAGATTTCCAGTTTAGAATACTGCTTGACAAAATCTGTGAAGGTCATCCTGGGGAGGGAGATGACACACTGCTTAATGTAGCTGTGACGCTTCCCATGTATTGCTCCTCACAAACACTAGATCATATTCAGGCACCTGGACCTGCATCAGCGTAGAGCTTCTCATAGAACATATGAGAAGCTTGAAAATGGTAAATGTGGATTTACCAAAACTCTCCGTCCTCATCAACGTAATTCAGCTTTGACTTCTCATCTGCAGTGATGTTGTTCCATTCACTGGATCTAAACAGTATTACTTGGAGTTACAACATGAAAAGGCGTGCTTCAAGGCACGTGGCAGAGTGAGTCTATTCACATCCACCTACCCGTCACTCCACGGCCCGCTCCACTCCACCTGGCCCCACGGGTTCCGAATACGGACCAGCTGAACGGGACTGCCACGATAATAAACCTGTACCACAGTAAACAGTTAACAATGCTTACTAAGCGTGTTGCTGGTTTAACAATGGAAACTTGCGTCAGTGTAGGACTCACCACCTCAGCCCCAGTGAGTGAATATGCATGTCCTTTCACCAGTTTATTCACTGTTATTGCCTCAGTCTCATAGGCGCTTGTTATCTGACCAGAGATCAATCAGAAAAACCTTTATTAATTCAACTGGCAGGTGAGTAAGCACGGCAGTGTCAAAATGAGACCTACGTCTATGGAGCAGCCTAGGAGAGAGCCAAGTCCCAATGCTTTCTGGATGAGTTTGAAGAGCTGTGGTGGAGCTTTGGCCAATACGTATGTTTCTGATATTCCTCCTGTGAAGTCTTCGAAGCCTTCAGTGGTGCTTCCACCAGAAAGGGCTTCGTAGCTTCCATTCAACCTGTCAAACAGAGTAGTACAGACAGTACAACAGAAAGATGAATATCTTGCCCAACCCATTTTCATGTATAATAACATACCATATACATACATTTACATTATGTTCATCACATTCTCTTACTTAGCATATGCCTTCTCCAGCAGGGCACTCCAGAACTCTGAACCTTCATCTGAGTGAACAAACAGCAACTTGCCATCTTTGGAGGGCAAACGGTCATCAATGACCACTTCCACCCACTGGCCAAACTGCCAGAACTATAGATACATAAAAAACCCTTTAAGAAGTTCTTTGACAGTTTGACACCCAAGAAAACGATTTAGAAGGGGCTTTGTCTGACCTGAAAGTGAAATATTCCAGCATATCCATCAGTAAAACTCTGTGCAGCAGGCACCACACGAGCTAGGATGTTCTGGTTAAGAGTTAGAGAGGCAATGGCTGCCAGAAGCCAACAGTCACCTGTTATAGGAACAGATGATTGATAACATGCACAAAACTGATAAACATATTGTATGCCTCACATGACAAATACAGATCACAGATCACAGCTTCTCTTGGACCAATTGTATATACTGTATCCAGCACAAATTTATTTTTTCATTCTTGCCTCAGTCTATGCAGTCTTTTTCTATGTTCATTATTCCTCTTACTTACCCAAGGTACCCTGGCAAATGTCTGTCCTGGAAGCTCCATCATCAATGAACTTTGGACTGGAGCACAATTCCTAAAACAAATGCAAAATACTATAGAGATTATTTTGATGACAAGGTCAAAACATTAAACCTGAACTGGTTGGATATTATTGAAGTACAACTGTGCTACAAAACTGAAAATACATTTTTAATATAATTTTGTACAGCTAGTATTTTGGACTGCAGTTGGAACCAAACCTGTGTTTAAACATATTACATAGAAAGCTGACGTGTCAATATACAATAATCCTAAATTCTGTCACTATTTACATAGTCTGTTCACTTTCAACAGACTAACCAGTAGCACAAGTTGTTTGATGATTGCCAAGGGAGTAATTTAAGCAACTGTCTGTTGGACAAAAGATAACTAACAAAGGCCATGCCGATATAACTGGTAATTTGTATTCGTGGAAAATACAATTTACAGTTAAACAGTACATTTTAACAACACAATTTGATCTTTATCTAATGGACCAAACATTTACATTTTTGGGTAAAAATAAATGAAATAATAATGTGCCCACAACCTCATTTCTCATTCAACCATTAAAGAAGTACTTTATTGTGTATTGAGTTGTACCTGTGTATTCATAACTTTAAAAAGTGCCTTACTGTAGGTCTCTTCCAGACAACCCCTTTTGTCTTGGGTGAATATCGTCCCAACTCTTTGTAGCCCAGTGAGCCACTTTCAGCAGGAAAGCGACTGTCCTCAAACAGCTTTCTCTTCTCCAGACAATCCTGGCGCAGAGCCTCGTAGTCCTGGTTGGCAAATTTTGCTGCATTCTGATTGGTGCCAATACCTTGGGCCTTCTCCATCTGACGAGCGAAGCGATTTGCTGTGGATGTCATTGTTCCTTTTGTGAGTGGTGGAAATATGGCCCGAGGAGGTATGTTTTAGTTGGAGCTGTCGATCTTCTCTGTTAACAAGCGAGTGTGTTGCTAACATGCAGGACAGTTCTGTGTTCTCGTTGTCCTTGCTTTTAACTGATCCTGTAGACAGGGAGGATCCCTTATGGCCAGGTGAAGCAAGCAGGCAAATAGCAGAAACTACACAGCCGGCCCAGACCACAACTGAAACATAAACATGGCCACACCTACCTACCTCCACTTGTAGCACCCCCAGCCCTATCCATCTTTTGTTTGTTGGACATGGTATCATATGTCATATACAGTACAGTATATAAAGGAAATATTCATAGATGGCTTCCTTAAAAATGTTTTAATTTTGTTGCATAATAATGTATTTTATTCTTTTGTATATTATTTCTAAATATAAGGTAGGATTAGTGGGCTAGTTGTGAAAGGCACTGTAAATGGTTAAGCAATATTGTTTCTTACTTAGAATTAATCTAGATTATTAAGAAATTGAAGCAACTTCACAATGAGCTTTTGAACTGAATGCAGCCACCTGGCAAGTCGCATTCAGTCAGTAAATGGATTCAGTCCAAACCAAAACATTACAACCAAATCATTCTACAGTAAATTAACATTTAAACAATTAGAATAATCAGATATTTGCATTAAAATATCCACAAACATTTCAGACCAACGATGAATGAGGAGACCACTTGCTCAATTTGCAAGTGGATCGTTTTTATTAGTAATTATAATCATTTGAAGGAACAGGTTCTGTAAACAATGTGAGCCTATGCCTTCTCTCTGAGTATAGGCTTAGCAATACACAGAAAACACAGTGAGCATTGGTGTGGTTGTTTGTGTTTTGACTTTATGCCTAAAAAAACGGTTATGGGTTTGTTGTCAGCGTTGACTGAGAGATTCAGATGTTTGTTTGAAAGATTTTACAAATAGTTATATATTTTTGTCGCTGCAACTTTTGACATGCCAGAGGGACTTAGAGGTTTCTAAAGGGCATTTGGGGGAAGGTTTTACTGCACACTGCTTGGCCCTAGGCATGGGCGTATGTAAATACAGGTAATCTGACCACACTGGAGCCTAGTCAGCCATGGCCCGTGACCGCGCACCAAAACACTTCCCACATAGCCCCGGTGTTACCTTATTGTTACCTCATAGGCTACGTTCACACTGCACACTGCACTCTGTTCCATATCTGACGCAAGCATCCAAACAAATTAACCACAGCGACCAGACAGCGCCCTCTAGCAGTGAATATTCAGTAGTACTCGATATCGCCATCTCAAAATGGTAGATTGTGCACTTGCCGACGAAGACTGAATGCCGCCCTATAGGTGCATATTTTCATACCACTTGTAGCTCCTCTAGGCTACGTTAAGTTCAGTTCCTGGCTCGGCATTATGCATAGCCAAACAACCAACAGCATATTTTAGTTCATTTGTAGCCTAGACAATACATAATTGCTATCTTTGAATAAATATCGTTGTACTCTAGGTTACTGTAACTTTTTTAACATTTAGAAATACTTTGGAGTGTAATATTGTTGTTATTTTCAGTAACTAGTAGTGAAACAAATTACTTTTTCAAAAACTGTAATAATATTACAATTACTTATCCAAGCAATGCTGCATTACTCAGGGCCGGATTAGTACCCTCAGGGGCTCATGATCACTGTGAAGTATGGGCCCCTCTGTCCATAACACCCACACAATAACAAAAATATTTACACACAGCAAACTGCAGGCACCTGACAGAACCTCCAGACATACACGCCTCCAGACATACACGCACGTACACACGCACACACAATACTTATTTGAACTTCCAGTCAAGCTGGCATGTCAAATCACACACACCTATGTAGTCCAGTTGATCAGGCAGCAAGTATGCTTGTGTAGGCTATTGCCATCTTACTCACAAATCACAAGACAATGATACTATATGGCTCAAGACTATGGCAATATAGTGTTCACTGAAAATTACCCAAGCTGAAAGCACACCAGTCATTCTGAAACATGACAGAAGATACAACAATGCCATCACACAACACAGCTGAGTGCAGGATGCAAAGGGTCAGTAAGTGAGCTGGGTAACTTAACACACTGCAAAAGCCAGCATACTGCACTTAACAAACCAAGGCTCACACAGGCATATATCGACAGCATCACACCATAAGTATGCAATACGCATGTTATGCAAACGGGAAATATACTCTCTACAGATGGCATAATATCGCTTACATTTAGAAGTTCTTCTTTCTATATTTTCCTTTGCAAAGTATCAGATCAAGTCCTCACTCCACTCCAGCCAATGAGGTGGCGTTACCTTGTTCTGGTTGCTGACCAGCGTCGTTTTTAGTCTTCGCTCAAGTTAGCTATTAATTGAGGCTGATAGCAGAGCAACTTTTTGGAAAAAGCTACTTATTTTTTTTATTTCACACGCTACTTTCTCTTTCTCTTCCTTGTTTCCCTCTCCCACTGCTATTTTGCTTCTGTGCGCAAACTAGGCTATTCAATTATTTTTTCCCACAGTTCCATTCCCTAATACAGCCTGTCTGACCATAGATCAATTACAAAATAATTACATTGTTTTAATCTCAACTTGTTCTTAGATAAACTGAATCAGTACAACGTAAACCACCTACTATGGCTCTATGCCCACCTACCGCACATAGCGGCCTGCGCCCAATCATTAGGCTGCCTGTCCAATCATCAAACTGACATATAAAACAGACAATCATGATTTTGTAAACAACTTTTATTGTATTCTGATAATTATCAAGCTCTCTCTTTTTTTTCTCCCATCACTGAGGCCCCCTCTCTGCCCAAGGGACCATGGGCACATGCCCAGATTGCTTATATAGATCCGGCCTTGGCATTACTGTGTTAAAAGAACAATATTTCCCTTCCTAATCTTCAATCATGAAGTCATGCCCTGATAGAAAGCATGAAAACATGCCTTTTTTATTTGCTGTTCCTAGCAAACTTAGGGTAGGCTCATTTAACTTTAATATGTAAAGTAATGTTATACTTTTTTTTTCAAGTTACTCAGGAATTGTAGTTACTAGTTACTTATGGCTCCTTAAAAAAGTATTAATAATACTGGGTATTGAAAGTAATTAGTTATGTTGCTAGTTACATTACTATATTACTTTCACAATCACTACCCTGCCTCCCCCTTCTGAAAAATGACAACCTGTGTAGCCAGCTCATTTTAAAATTGAATCCTCTTTATTGGAACAATAATGAACCTTAAGTGAAAACATTGCAGCCTCTCAAACCAGATGATTGGACAGGTTGGTTCAATTAGCCTATCCTAAGTTTGCTAGGACAAGAAATATTGTTCTTGTAACGCAGTAACTATTATTAATGTTATTACTGTTTTGTAAATAGTAATTAGTTACACTACTAGTTACTGAAAAAGTAATAGTATTACAGTACAACACTGTTCCTGAGTAACTGGCCCAACACTGTTTCCAACTCTTGTCACTCCCTGAATTACAGACAGTGGTAGCCAATTACTAACTAAATTCACATTTAATTTGTAATGATTGTTAAATTGCATATAGTTAGGCTCTATGTTTCTGAATTGCATAGCCAAATAATGTTGTATAACTCTCCAGTTATATACAAACTAGGTCTGTGTCGGTATCACTTGTTGGCGTCGGTAGCCTACTGTTCCCCACAACAAACGACGCAACATGCAGATGAAGACTCTAGTCAGCTACAATGTATTTCTGTGGTGGACATATAGCGAGTGGCATAGAGGGCCGGTTTAGTCCCACCCATTCGGGGTTGGGCTTACCCGCAGTGAAGTAGTCTGGACGGTGTCGTCTACTGCAGCAGTCAGTGCCCATTCACAGATTTATGGGAATAACAGCAGCTAATTATTTTGAAGAAATTATAATCGCATTGGTAGTGGTGAGTATTGTTATGTTGCTATTATTCTGAGAAAGGTCAACAGAATACGTAGTAGGACTATTGATAATAATCGTTCTAGTAAATGGGTCGCAATTGGTTCATTAGCTGAAGTGCTGTACCGTTATCGTTCTCATCAAAATACCAATAATAGTCTACAGGATATTCTACTATTACTGCTGTCTCGAGTAACAATATATATTTGGTTGAATAAGTGTGTTTGATCAAAATGTGAGTACGAAACAAATCTCTGAAGATGACTTGGCAACAGTGTAGCCTATAAAACAAGACAGGCCTACACTGAGATAGAAACAGGTGCTGTCAACAATGTGAGCCTAGGCCTAGCTCTTTGTATTCAGTAGAGCAAATTAGCAAAGACACATCTCACAACACACAGCTAAACACAGTAAAAGTGTGGTTGTTTGTTTTGTGACTGTATGCCTAACCCCATAATCGACAGCAGCATTGTTAGTGGTGTAGTAACAAAGATTCGGGTTGTGTTGTACATTTTAATCCTATAGATGACATTCCCACAGGACTGCGTGGATCAGCCTTTCACTGGTCAGATTTATTTTTTTGTCAGTAGGCTTTGACAGGGGACAGAGGGACATTCCCGCATGCTCTATTGGGCAAGGGGCAACTGGTTATTACTATAAACAACACTCAGTCCTAGTACATTAAAACAAATACAACATATTACTTTACTGTAATAGTTTCCAATGATCATTCATTTCATCAGAATATCTCTGCTCTTCATACATTTATTTCCACCCAGCCCTTGTCTTCATGGCTGCAGCACAGACTGTTTGGAAATGTAGGCAACTCATTTGTATTCTGGAGCAAATAATGGGCTGGCCTATGCCCAGCCTTAGCTGTTTCAGCTAGTCTATTTCTGTAACAGTATAACTCAGCAGTCACCTCATCTTGACTCAAATTTTAATTGCAATTTACGCTGTGTTTCAAATACATCAATCATTAGCCATCAGGTGATTTCAAGTTCTGAAACAATTGTCTGCTGCAGCAAATAGTGAGTGCATCTTGTCAGCAGTAAATGAGAGAACCGCCAGCCCCACACACATTAGTCAAACACTTAGACTACTGTTTCTCCCTCCAGGACTGTTTAGGGTCGGGTATCCCTACACGAAAACAAAACAAGAGCTGTCTTGTAGGATTTTAAAAAGTATTTAAAGATCAACATATTTGTGTAAGTGTATGGTTATGAATGTTAGAACATCAATAAATGATATGTTTTTCTTACTCCCTCAGCCTACACTTGCAGCTAAGGTATCATGTTTATCTCTTTTGCTTAGTTTAATCTATTTAGGGGGGTGTTTTGCTCTTCATGTTTCACACCCTTTGTCCTCGCTTGGGCATACTCATTGTTTGCGTAACATGTGTCTGTTATTGTTTTTTCTTCTTTATATTTTACAATTATTTCCAATTTATAGCATATTTATTTAGCACCACACGTGGTTCTTCATGTTTCTGAATTTATTTATTTATTTGTTTGTTTTTGTTATCTTTTCTGTTGTATAATGTATGTCATGGTTACATACTTTATTATAGTAATTCAGTAATAAAATATAATGTGACACTACATTTACACTAATACAGTATTATAGCTCCGATTCAGGAAACTGCTGAACCAAATGCTTTGCTGCTGGGCTCAGCCCTGACTAATAGAGGGCAGATCCAGTATATTATGATCCTCATTATTTTGCCAGGCACTATAATGTATTTAAGCATCCCAACAAGTCTTATTGCTATGCTGCACAGCCACAGTCTACTGTTGATTAACTAGCTATTTATAGTTGGGAGTGGACTATGCACACCCACCCAACCCCATATTTTTATCTTGCCCTAGTATGTATCTTGTGGAAGGGATATCTGCGGGCATATACAACGACAGACTAAGGGCAGAAGGCATGGGATCCAAGGAACAGCCAGTGCTCTTCTCCAACCAGGACTATGAGGCTCTAAAGCATGAATGCCTGGAGGTGGGCTGCTTGTTTGAAGACCCCTGTTTCCCAGCGGAGCCTCCATCCCTGGGCTTCAAGGAGCTCGCCCCCCACTCCTCTAAAACCAGGGATGTGGAATGGAAGAGGCCCATGGTGAGACAACTAAGAATGTTGTATTTAATATTACATTGTAAGGAATGGCTGTTTACACCTAGGGTGTAATGGACTGTGATTTAATTTTTCCCCAATTTGCACGTATCTTTATTTGGGCTGTTGATTGTTTTGTTACAGTAAGTGCTATTTTAAGATAGCTGCGTGTAGCTGCACATACCATTCATACTTAATA
>JAODOY010044768.1:1489-12765 GCA_025399855.1 Forbesichthys papilliferus | reverse complement strand
CCCCCCCCCCCCCCCCCCGCAGGAGTGTCAGACTCACCAGCCCATTCAGGTTTTTAATGTTGTTCCTCCCCAGGGATAATATCTTTAGATTCTCTGCAGGACAAGCCGTGGATCATTAGATAACTAATGTACTGTGTGTGTGCGTGTGCATGTGTACACTACAAACTCACTGAGGCCGTTGAGGTTAGCTATCTTCTCGATGCAGTTTGTAGACAGCGACAGCTTTCTGTAAAGCAGAATGGCATTCACACACGAGCAAGCTAACAAGCTAAAAAGCTAACATGCTATGTTAGGGCCTGGCCTGGGCAAAGTCAGGCCCGGGGGCCGGATGCGGCCCTATGAGACATTCTACCCGGCCCGCCCGGTACATCAAACATTCAAAAATGAATTACACAACATAAAAGTATGTAACGAGCTCTGCAAAATGTTACCTTATTTACTGCTGCGTAAAAAAAAAAGTTAAAGTGAACTGTTACAATTGATTATGAAAATGGTATTAGGAATAGTCTATTAAGTATAAATATGCAAGTTAACAAAGTTAGCTATTTTGTGTTTTTTTAAAAATATTTTAGCTGTTGGTTAAAAATGTAATGTGAAGTTCTCTGACATTTTCGATATGGCCCCCCAAGTGAATATAATTGCCCACGCTGTGCTATGGTTACAGGTGACCGGGACAGGAAGGAGAGCACTCACTCGCAGCTGACCAGCGTAGAGAGTGAGGCATCCATCTTCTCTATAGGAGGGATCTGACCATAGAGTTTCACTGCCAGAGCGTCAGATGCCTTCTCACCAGTCTTCTTCTCCTGGGATATACACGTAGGATAAACACAGCGTCAGTGAGGTTATTGTCACGTAGTGCATCTATGTAGAATTAGTATTAAAATTGCCATCTAGTGTGCATTAAATATTTATCATTACTGTGTATTGTATCTATGAATTGCGATATCCACTTACAAATTTCGCCAAGGCTTCTTTGATTGTTGTTGCTTTAGCCTGCAAACAACAACAGCTCATGTATGCATGTGCCGTAAACACACTCACACACTCTTAAGAACACACTGTTACTGTACCACATAAACAAACCCAGAAGTGGACAAAAACATTGCAAAGCCACCCCAGTAACACACATTCATTTACAAAACTATTGCCGAGCTTGACAACTTCAAATTGTCCTCTCTAAAAAGAATAAAAGAAATCTACTATTCTGGATCCACCATCTGAAATAAAAAAAAAACAGTTACTGTATAGTTCTATGGCTAGTCCCCGTGTGTCTGTGCGTGTGTGTGTGTTTCGATTTTGCGACGCACAGAAAATAACTCAGCAGGACACCCAATACACCAACAGGGGGAGCACACGTCTTGTCCAACAGAACCACACGCACACTGACCAAAGACACAAGCCAAGACTAGCCTACTTTCTACCGAATAACACGTTTCTCTTAAGGCGTAAAACATGTTCGTCAACTCTAAGTCCAGCTCCCAGACAATATACCACCATTACTGTAATTGTGTGACCGGTTAATTATCTGACTATTATCTCGCCAGCCCGTTACATTACCATTGTATGCGACGTCCCAGCGTTACGGTAGCGGTACCGACTGGGCTGCACACCAAAACGACTAAGATGGTCGCCTGTCTCGGTCTGTCTTGATCTGTCTCGGTTAACGGAGGATGTTTGGTTGACACTCACCATGGTGCTGATGTTTCCCGTTGCCATGACACGAGACGCGCCTACAGGACGCGCAGGCTACCTGGGTGCGGTCAGTCGCTCCTACGTTACCAACCCAGAGAGGTTCTATCTGTGCGTCACCTGTGGCCCCAAACGACCCCCTTGAAACTGGCTAGCAGAACTCAGTATGTTTCTAGATCATAGACTGGCCGGCTAATTTGCTGGCTAACAGTAACAGACACGGACAGATTCACTCAGTTCCCACTTGGTGGCGCTGTTTCTTGAGATTGGGTTACGCCATAGAAATATACATACGGTGGCGGATTTGTGGTTATAGGTTTTAATAAACGACGAGTCTAAAACATTTTTTTTACATTAGATTAGACTAGATTAGATTTAGATGTTTTCGTTTTTACATTTATTTTTTTAATACTGGAACGTTGTCTTAAATCAAATGGACAATTATTCAAGACGAAGAAGAAGCGCTATATGACGTCATTTCCCTGCGAGCTGGACGGTGTTGGTGCGGCTGGAATAAAAACAAAGTGGAGCTTTATTTCTGCAGAGAAGGTCAGAACACAATCAAATACTTCTTCAGAATATCTTCACATGATGAACGATGCTTCTGAATACATGTTTTGCTATTCTGTGTTTGAATTAGCAAACATTTCACTACTGTTTAGCTACGGCAGTTAGCTTTTTACTGCTAGGGTACAGTCCTTGTTTGTGATTTCTACAGTATGTCGTATTTAGTCAAATACATGATATATCATATAAGCTTTTATGTGGACGTGCTATGTCGTGATATTGGGACACACTAGTTTACGATTCTGTTTACGAACATATACAATGATATTACCAAGTAATAATAGTAATTTAGCAAATTTGTTTTTCCAAAGCAACAAACAATATATATGCGGCATATCTGAACATTTAAAATATAATTTGCATTTTTTGTCACATTGTCATATGATACGGATTTGGTCTTTGAAACGTTATAGTGATTATATGAATAAAGCATGTTGGCATTATTGTTGTTTGGTAATACACTAACTGTTCCAACGTTTAGAGAGCTTAGACAAATGTTTGTGTGATTAATCCAATCCCAGAAATGTATTATTATTATTATTATTATTATTATTATTACAGCTGTGCTTCCGGTTCTGGGCAGGAAGTGATTGTCGTCTGACCTGAGGCCTGGCAGGAAGTGCTTGACATGGACGTCAGCATCGCCGTGTCGCTGATCCGTGGCCAGATGGGCACCGTGGTGGAGCGGGCAGTCAACGTTGCCGTGGAGACGGTGCTGGCAGAGATGCTAAAGGTGGTGGGGGTGAAGTTCGAGGAGCTGAAGGCCCAGGTGGCGACGCTGAAGCGGGACATGGCCACTCTGCAGCGGGAGAAGGCTCTGAAGGAGAAGGAGAACGACAAGACGCGTGCCCTGCTGCGCTACACGGAGCTGAAGCTCAAGTACTACCGCCAGGGGGTGGAGGAGGAGATGCAGCAGAGGTCCTCCACCTCCTCCTCTGCCTCCTCCTGTTCCGCCTCCTCCACCGCCCCCCAGGCCAGGAGCCTCCAGGGCCCCACGGCTCCTCCTTCGGCCACAAGAGGGAGCCTGCTGCCTTCTCCTCTGCAGGCCACACCAATACCTGGCTCCCAGCCCAGCAGCAGCCCAGGTCAGCCCATAGAGCTCTGAGAGAAACGTGTTATTGTTGCAACATGTTCCTTCTGCATGTAGGATGTACAACATGTTGTACTACATGCTAGGATGTAGCAAGTACAACATGTTGTACATCATGTTAGGACATACATGCTAGGATGTAGCAGGTAGAACATGTTGTACATCATGTTAGGACATACATGCTAGGATGTAGCAAGTACAACATGTTGTACTACATGCTAGGATGTAGCAGGTAGAATATGTTGCACAACATGTTCTACAACATGATGTACATGATAGGATGTAAGACAACATAAAAGGTGCAGTAAAATAGTCTATAATCTATAGTCTATAATATAGTAGTCTATAATAAAATAGTCTATAATCTAATCTTAAAAGTGTATGAATTAGCTTTTCGTCTTGTAATAAGGAAGAAACCAACACTGTGACATGCACAGTATTCAGCAGTCACTTTTATCCAAAGCAAATTACACTCAGTATGTTGGTCAATAGATGAACAGGTCACACACCAGTCTGTTAGAATAAAGACAGCATCGTACTTATCAGGGCTAACACACACGACTTATATAATTTAATCTTCAAAGATAATTGCTAATAACCTAAAGAAGGAAGCGTTCTAAAAAGAAAGAGAATGATAATTGCATCCTTTTATTTAACAACCATACCAGTTTACATGTTGATAATGGAGTTGTTAACTGTCTGCCCCCTGCTGGTGGTTGCTGTCCCTGCATGCTGACCCTGGTGGTAAGCAAGCCTCCTCAAGTGTCAAGGTGTCCCAGAGCTGTGTGTGTGTGCGTGTGAGGCTATCCTGTGCAGCTCTTTGAGTGGCCGGTAGGTTAGAATAGCTCTGTGATGCAGTCTGTTGACCATCCACCAGGCTTTGGCTGTGTGCAGCATCGGGCTCGGCCTATGGTCAGAGTCAGCAGTCAGCCAGCAACAGCTTCTGGCCCGACAGCAGTGCCCCTGAGCCAGGCACTGAGCCAAGACAGTATGCCTGGAGCCTCCGTCACCATCACAACCGCAGAGGACCTGCAACCCCTCTCAGGTACACATGAATACCTGGCTGGACTAGTCTCGACTAGACCAGCTCATCTGGTTGACCTCGTTACCTGGTTACATTAAAGGAAGGGTCGTTCAAATCAAAATGTCTCCCTTCAAAGCCATAGGATGCTCCCTCCGAAGCTCTGCCCCACACATTGGAAAAGCATTGCCAAGCCAAGGGCCACTTTGTTTATGTTACTACTACAGAGCCAGGGCTGTGTAGTAGTATCCCAGTATTTATTCAGCTGCACTCCGAGAACAGTAAGATATGTGAGGAGATATTTGGTGTACTAGCTTACATTTATCCGACAATCACTGACTATACCTTTAACCATGCCTGAATAGACTTAGGTTTTAGTCCCAATGACGTCACCTCCTGTCTCTCCAGAGGGCGCTCTGTGCTTCTCTGACGAGGGGAAAGATGAGGAGCAGCGAGGTGATTGGTCCGTCAGCCTGCAGCCAGACACTGAGACCCTGTCCCAGGGCCCCCCTCCCCCCCTGTGTGGAGGGGGAGCTCCACTGTCTGGCCCCCCCTCTCGGTCCCCGGACAGGTCCGCCCAGGCAGACAGCTCCACTCTCTCCTCTGGGACCCCCCAGCTCCAGGTGACCCTGTCTGTCAGCCTGCTGTCTGTCACCCCAGCCATGCTCAGAGAGTGATATTTCTTTTCACGATACATTATCGATTTTCCAGTTAGCATGACAGTTAGCATGATAGTTAGCATGACAGCATGACAGTTAGCAAGACAGTTAGCATAATATCATCAGAGCTAACCTAGCTTGACATTTACGCTACACGTTACCTAGCAACAGCCACAGGCTCCTCCCAGTGGGAGGACCAAGGGGAGTATTACACAGTAATTATTCTGGGATGTGCACATCCGTGTGTCTCCATGGCGATCTCTGACATGCTCTGACTCCCTCTGTCGAGCCAGGTGAAGGAAGAGGCATGTGAGGAGGAAGAGTACGAGGAGGAGGAGGTGATCTGTATCAAGGAGGAGCCCGAAGAGGTGCTGGTGCTGCCTGCTCCTTCCCCCAGCTCAGAGGTGAGGAGTAGTGGACACAGATAATCATGACTGGATTAGACAGACAGGCAGACAGACAGGCAGGCAGGTAGACAGACCCTAACCTGACATGCCAGAGGAATTGTTGTCACACGTCCATCTGGGCAGCCGTACATTGAAGCTGTTTGTACTTTCACCACAATACTTCGTTGATTGGATGAACCATCTGGTCGTTTTCACTGTCAGCACATCTAAACCACGCCCGTATGGCTATAAACACGACGCTGATTGGAAGGTTCAGTACACAGATAATCATTACTGGATTAGCCAGCCAGACAGACAGACCCAGATAGAGACCCTACCTGCAGCCAGATGCAAAACGGAACAGTACAACGTTGACCATGAGGTCAAAGGTCACAGCTCTGTCTAACATTTGCTGCTCTTCTCACAGGGTCAGAGGTCACAGGTAGACTGGTCGGGACACTCAGCAGGCCAGAGGAGCTTCCATGATCACATGACCCTGCTAAGCTCCAGTGCGCCTGTCTCCTGTGAGTGTGTGTGTGTGTGAAGCTGTGTTCCACTTATTCCCTAGTTAGTGTTCACTAAATAGAACACTAACTAGGGAATAAGAGCAGACAGCCGTTGATACATTTCAGACACTTATCCACTACTGCACGCGCTGGATATTCATCTGGGTGGGCTATAGTCACATACACAAATGCCAGTTTGGTTGGATACTATATTAAATAAAACGGGTAACATAGAATAACGTTATCTATGCAAAGCAGTCAGTAAATAGTCCCATTAAAATAACTAAAAAGTTTGTTTTTAAAGCACTGCAGCCTTTCATCGTGGTAGCGTATTAATAACCACACGTAGCCTATCTTTTTTGTTTACACTGCATAGTAGACACCTGAGATGAATTGCTCAGCAGGCACTCCTGAATGAATAACAGCCTAGAGTGCCCTACCCATAGCGGATAGTAACCTTTGTGAGACCTTACATAGTAGTGCCATAGTGATATGTCCACATGAGTACGGTAGTACTCTGAATACACTGACAGGCTACATGTCAACTACACCCGCACGCCACTGTAACCGTATACTGAGTTCAGTAATTAAATAATAATAGCCTAGAATGTAGAATGTGTTTTCGAGTTTATTAGTGACACTTTAATCAATGAAAATGAGTCCCTCCTTCAGTTGTATACAGCATCTATCTGTCTAGTAATATAATCACTTTGACAGCACACCAATTGTAGTCCTCTAATGTTGGAGTGCCTCGCCAAAACTCCTAGTGCACTATTTAGGGAACGAAAACTTCAGTTGGGATTTAGAACAGCACTACAACATGGCTGATATACTATATAGTGAACGAGTGTACATGTCAAACACATCCTGAGAGTGAGTGATTGAGTGTTGGGGTGAGGAAGATTCCTTGTTGTTTCTGTCAACCTGAACATGTAAATGGTGTTTATGTTGTATAGATTTGATTTGGTAAAAATATAACAATGAATATAACTGACTGACGCTTGCTAACGTCCAGCTCAAATCACAACAATAACTCTCTACAGTGTCCCCTCACACATTGAAACACATTGTGAAGCAAAGTGTAGCATGTGTGAGGCTTTACTGTACAGTGCGTTGAGCGGCTGGGAAGTGAGAGAAGCGCTGTATAAATGCAGACCATTCTTCCCCCCCCCATCCTCCATCCTCCATCCCAGATGTGGCGACCCAGCCTCTGGGCACCGTGTCATCTGTGACGTGTGTGCAGGCGCCCTCTGCCGGCGTGCCTCCGCGCCAGGCAGTGCGGCCCTGGCCCAAGGAGCTCAGCCTGTATGAGGAATACAAGCTGCGCCGGAGCGACCTGCGGCAGCGCGGCCTGGCACGCCGCCGCGACCTGGAGAAGACCCTCCCCCAGCCGCTATTGGCCGAACTGGTGAGCGACACGCACGTGCACGCACACACGCGCACGCACACACACACAGGTTCAGCAGAGCCACTCTGAACCACCGTAGATCAACTTCTATTCCATTCTACTTCTTAGTCTTCCAAAGAAACGCTCCTCAGGGCAGGATAGTCTACTGCTCCCAGGCAGAAGGTTGTGGGTTCGACCCCAGACTGTGGGCGGCCTTGAGCAAGATGTCTGCCACCAGCTGCTCCTCTAACACATGTACTGTACAGTGTGTTCCTGTCTTTGTCATTCTTAAGGACGCCTGCTGACTTCAAGGTCAAATCAAAACAAACTCCCTCAGAAGCTCCGCCCCCAACCCACTGAAACGCATTGCGTAGCCACTATCTGTTTATTAGTTAAAATAGTTGACTATGCCTTATTTAAATGTAAACAATCTAATAATAATACGAACACAATAGGATTGCATATCAATAAGGGTAGAGGTCAGATCATTACATTTTACCAAATGAGAAATGTACTAGGCCGGTTGTTTACGTTGTTGTTGTGGTCATGGTGAAGGTCCGGGAGCGACGTGAGAAGACCAGACTCAGAGTGGCTCGGTGGAGAGCCAAGAGGAAACTTCAAGCCTGCCTTGGCCAGGCCCAGGTCTGTGCTTCTCTGTTTCAGCAGGGCTGACAGCTAACAGACTAGCTAATAACACACTAGGCTAATGAAACTGACAGCTAACAGTCTAGCTAATAGAACACTAGGCTAACAGAGCTTACTGCTAACAGACTAGCTAATAGAAGACTAGGCTAATGAAACTGACAGCTAACAGACTAGCTAATAGAACACTAGGCTAATGAAAGTGACAGCTAACAAACTAGCTAATAGAACACTAGGCTAACAGATCTGACAGCTAACAGACTAGCTAATAGAACACTAGACTAACAGATCTGACAGCTAACAGACTAGCTAATAGAACACTAGACTAATGAAACTGACAGCTAACAAACTAGCTAATAGAACACTAGGCTAACATAGCTTACTGCTAGCAGACTAGCTGTTAGAACACTAGGCCAACAGAGATGATAACTAACAGACTAGCTAATAGAACACTAGGCTAACATATATGATAGCTAGTGGCTAACAGCTGATAGCTAACAAGCTAATTAATAGAACACTAGGCTAACAGAGCTAATCGCTAACAAACTAGCTAATTTAACACGAGTCTAACAGAGCTGACAGCTAGCTAAATAGCTATTAGAACACTAGGCCAACAGAGATGATAACTAACAGACTAGCTAATAGAACACCAGGCTAACATATATGATAGCTAGTGGCTAACAGCTGATAGCTAACAAGCTAATTAATAGAACACTAGGCTAACAGAGCTAATCGCTAACAGACTAGCTAATAGAACACCAGGCTAACATATATGATAGCTAGTGGCTAACAAAGCTAATCGCTAACAGACTAGCTAATAGAACACGTGTCTAACAGAGCTGACAGCTAACAGACTAGCTAATAGAACACTAGCCTTCCACCGCTGTCTCTAGCTGACGGAGTGGGTTGCACATACATGAGCTTTATCTTTCACATTGTCACTGTCCGTCCCAGGCTCCAGGGGGCACTGCAGGTGTCTCCCAGCAGCATGGCTTCCCCATCAACACCCAGCAGCAGCACAGATCTTTCTCTGGTAAGACCACACAAGCAGGATGGTCCTGTTGAAAAGGGGAGTGTTCACTCTGGTCTCCCTCCAACAACCTCACATCGCAGGATATAGGATGACCAATTGCATGAGAGCTACAATGTACCTGTCTATGGCTCATATGGCACTTGCTCTGAATGACCAATAGCCACCGCTGTTACCACCTCATGGAGGCATACAGGCATTTGCTGTACATTTTCTTTTACTGTATATTAATGTTTAAAAGTGTGTCCTTAATGTAGGATTGAAAGGCATGGTTAGTCATTCTCGCTAACATCCAGCTCAAATCAAAACAATGGCCCTCTGCTTCGCCGCTCCACACATCGAAACGCATCACAAATAAAAGCGTAGTAGGAGGCTTTGTTGATGTGAGCGGTGTTCGCCACTGTTTATGTTCCTTTGTACAGAGCCACGGCTGTGTATGTTTTTGGCACACAGAACGTTAAGCAAGCGAAATGCGAGGAGATATTTGGTAAATTTAACAGAAAGTATGCTAGCTTACATTTAGCTTGCGATAGCTGACTACACCTTTAAGATCATCACTGCAACACTGTAATGTCAGTGTCTATCTGTGCTTCAGCTTCCAGCTCTGGTCAGCAGAGGGCGATGTCCTCCGGCACCACCTTCTACTCCAACAGTGTGTTGAGCAACTTTTCCTCCTCTCTGCCCTTCATCTCCCTGCCCCCCTCCTCCTCCTCCTCCTCATCGCTGCTCCTGGGAACACACACCGTGTCCTCATCATCCTCGCAGCCCCTGCTCAGCCTATCACAGCCCAGCATCTCTCTGAGGGACACAGATCTCTTCCAATGACACTTCTGAAGAAATTAACGCTAACTTATTATGATGGTGGTGGTGGTGATTGAGATTAAATGAAGGGAATCTCAATTATGTTATGACTGAGGTATTTGTGTTTCCTAATTTAATCACAGCTGATATCTTATATTTCTACCTGAAGCCATTTTATTGTTGTTGAGACAGTTTCAGTGTGAGATTACCTGGGCAATAGTCTCGCAGAGCCAGCCTTTACTTACGTAAAGTCTGCGACACAGCGCTGGCTAACTGCGTCAAGATCCGCCTACTTGACAGGAGAGGTATTGTGATTGACATGCACAACAACCAACTACATAACTCAATTAAAAAGGATGCAGAGGAATTTGTTGAGAAACGTACCAACATGACTGGCTGTTTTCAGGTATTGTTCTGTTAGACAGGTAGGCTACTTTTAGTGCTTTAAATTTGTACCAATTGAAATTAGTAAATGAACTAGGCTACAGTTCTAGCGTTGCACCGGAACTACAGACTTTGAGTGACATTGCTAACAGCCAATGAAAATCTACTTCTCAATTTCGGACAGTGCTATGGAGCATTGTTAAGCAACGAGTTGATTATGTGATGTGCTGATGGAGGGAGGAGGCTGAGACTACCCGGGAAACAGAACCGAAGTGTTCTGGTGTAATGTAAATGATTAGGGCTGTACCATATTACGTGTTAAGATTGTTTCATGAGACAGGGAATGATCAGAATAAAACTAGAATGAGATACAGCTCTAATGACACCTTCACCTTGTTTTTATTCAAATATGTAAATTAGTGGATGAAACAATACAATGAAGGTATGGATTTGCACAAAACCTGCATCTGGACATCTTTTCATGTTTACAATGGGCAGGATCGAAAATCATACAAACCATTACATTACAATTATTGTGGTAATACAGTGTCCGTACAGAATCTTGTACTAAAAACAAATGTCCTGAGACACATAACTGATAGTCCTATCTGGTTGACTCTGCAACTGCTTCTTGCACAGCAACAGGCCTTACATTCTAATCTACAACATAAATCTGCTATTTCAAACGCATGCTGCTATTTAGATCATTCTTGGTCTCTAGTGTTCAATTTAGATTAGACACATCTGATCAGGTTAGTATAATGTGTTAATTGCTATTTGAATGGAAATACATTATGGTGGTAGATAGTGTGAGTGTAAATGTGTGTGTATTCCTGTGTGTGTGTGTGTATTATCCATTGACTATCCTCTTGAGAGATGGTCCCCTGCAGTGTGTATGTGTGTATTATCCATTGACTATCCTATGAGAGATGGTCCCCTGCAATGTGTATGTGTGTGTTATCCATTGACTATCCTATGAGAGATGGTCCCCTGCAATGTGTATGTGTGTGTTATCCATTGACTATCCTCAGAGATGGCCCCTGCAATGTGTATGTGTGTGTTATCCATTGACTATCCTCAGAGATGGCCCCTGCAATGTGTATGTGTGTGTTAT
>JAODOY010044757.1:0-19604 GCA_025399855.1 Forbesichthys papilliferus | reverse complement strand
TAAACAAAGCAGTCTAGCTATTTATATTAGTCATCTCCTTGGAGACCAGGGTGGGGATGGAACCTACGCTATCGAAACCTGGCAAGCCCGGATCAGAAATATGTTGTGGATATCTCAGGCTAAGAAGGGGAGCTCCCACATCAACGTCAGGCATCTCTACAGTGTTAGGTCACCAGCCAGTGGGGGAAGGGGGGTGAGGTGGGTGAGGTTCCATTGGTTTGCTTGTTCTTCAGACTCCAACAGTGGGTAGATCTAAGGTTACAAATTAATCCTAATGTGGCGTTCAGGGGAATCCAGTGAAATGTGCTCCTCTGCTCTGTACTCATGTACCTGCAGCGGATGGTGTTGTTGGTGATGGTGGTAAGGATATGTAGTTTCACTGTGGGGGTGAGATAATACAAATGCAAACCGTTGGTCTTCAGCTGATCAGACTCTCCCATTCCAGTGAGGTAATGCGGAACCAAAACTAAAGGCAAGGCCCTCCCACTTAAATCTCCAGATTTAGAGGAACAATGGCCCAGCTGCAGAAAGAAGCCCAGGCCGCCTTCCACCACTCTCGGGGCTGTAACTTTGCAACGTAAAATGACAAAGTGCCTTAAAGTAGAAATGCAAACATGTTTCAACAAAAGAGATAGCAACGGCAGGCTGGGGAGATTATGAGTCAAAAGTTTATTTAAGAATATAAGGGAATGATTGATGAGAAAGCTGTCACACGTGGGGCCCGAGATCATGGCCCCTGTGCATCAAACTCAAAGGCTGTCTGACACCACTCAATGCATGCCCTCACTCAAACTTCACCACATAGGAATTTCATAGTGCATCCAGCCAATGCTATTAAATGTTATTCCACCCTGGTCTGAATGCTAAAAGGAAAATGTGATGCGTGTGCACATACGTTTAAATGTATAAAAGAATGGAGGCTCAGCCCTGGGAAAGCCTATGCAAAGTATTTACCAGCAAGGTCTTACACTGGCTTCAATCATAAAACAAATGCTTATTTAAATAAATGTGCTTTTGCCCATACAGTAACATTGCCATATTGTAGCCTTTGCTTATAATTGTGTGTGTTTTTCTTATAAGCAATTATTGGTACTACCCATACAGTAGACTTACTATATAAATAAATGGACAAACCCTCTGTGTTGTCACCTACTGTATACAGTAGGTTTCTGAAGAACGGGTTTAAAGCTCATTTGTGCTATGATTGTCACCATCTTGGCAGTGCCTGACTGTGCCTGAACTGTCAGCTATCAATAATAATGGGATAAATGTTTTGCTTAGCATATGTTAAATGAACTGAGGAGTTAAATAAATATTCACTCATCTATTGTAACAAAACAGTTTTTGCACCAGGCTGAAAAGTTAGACATTTTAAAGGTATACTAATACAGTAAATCTGGAGAAAGCTTGTTGATATATTAACTTAATTTTGCCCCACACATTGCAAAGGAAAGGATAGTGTTTTGTGGTTCGGTCTACACCACTTTGATTATTGTTCCCATATTTGGTGAATTTGACAGTGTATTTGTTTACAATCACTTAATATACTGTACCTTTAACATGGCAATGGATTAACTCACTTTTGGATTTGGTTATTCCGTGTTGGATTAACAGAGTTTGCGGCTAAGTGATACTGGAATAGCTTAGTGTATAGCAGGCACTGCACGCATAAGCATCAAATATGTGTAAAATAACATTATTGCAATTGAATGACTTGGAGCAATTCCATATACAGTGCACAAACCAGAGAACAACAAAAGCATCGCCATCGCCAATATGAATCTTATTTTTTGCTATTCTGTAGCTGCAACCATTCAAATGACCTTCTGAAAGCAAGACATTGACTCTTAATACAAAAGCACCATGAAATGCCAGTTTTGGCATTCCATGGCCACTTTATCCTTATGCGTCCTCAAGGTACTGTAAATTGCTCCATCCCTGGCAGCAGCAGGAAAATGCCGGTGGAATAAATGTTTGCCAACTCTGGTTACAGAGACACAGGCATACTCTAGTGTCCTGTTACCTCTGCATGTCAGTAGAATGCTAATCTGCTTGTACAGCTTCATCAGACGTGCAAAGAATGCCATGGACACCAGCTTGAGCATGAGCAGGGTCCCCTCGTGGAATGTTTACCCAGGTGTCATTTTCTCATTCCTTCCACTGTCTGAGTGGAGGATTTTGTGTGAGCCCTTCAACAGGGCCAATGCCATCCTGTATACATATGGACCTGCATATTCGGCTTGAATACGAATGATTTGGTTATGATTTGGTTATGTCTTGATAGTGGAGATCCTCAAAATTCTGAACTAAATTCCAGTATATTGGTCAGCAACAATCACCACGGTTGGAAAAGTTAGGGAAAGTGTTCCTGGCTAATGAGCGGTAACATTTTACTTTTAGGCCAATGTTTAGGATTCATTTATAGACTACTCACCATTGATCAATAATATTACATTGTTCATAATGTAATATTGTAATGTAAAATTACATTACAATTACAAATAGTAATAGACAATACAGCAAGAAATAATATAAGAAATTGATTAAAAATTCTTAAAAACGGCAGAGGTTACCGTAATTCTTGAAATGAACAGTGTCTTTCTGTTCTAAAAAAGAGACAATAAATCCATGCATGGAAATCATGACTTTTCAGGAGCTACTGCAGATATATGGTAAATAGGGTTGAATGGCTACAACAAGACTGGTAATTAAGAATTGAGGAGACATTTTCCACAAATTACTCAGTTCATTGGGACTGATTTATAGAAAATATAATTTTTGCTTTTTATCCATATATTCTATGTCTATCATAAGGTGACAATTGGTCACGTGTAACAGTGAGCTGGAGTACATTTTGGCACTGTTTTCATTTGCAGAATATGGAAGTCCTTAAAAGGAATAACATGGCACGCGTAACTCAGAATTGACCAAATATGGACTAGATATGTTCTCAATTCTCAATTGTGGTTCCTGACATGCCAACGCCATGCAAGGATGTAATACCACATCCATATGGTCAAATAATGAAACCATAACAAACACAAGCAGGAGTAATTCAAAGGAAATGTTAATTTTGTTAAGGAAAATGTGACGTCGGAAGACATGGAGGTCCATATCCTCTGCAGTCTAATTTTCTGGTGCTAGATTAGAAGTATGACAGATCCTGGCAGATCGGACAAACATGCAAAGTATTGCCAGTCAAGTGGCTCAAACATTTGAAGTTTCTGTCAAATGTTCATGATAAAGTCACAAAAAGATACACACTGTACCAAGATTCCAGGAAACATCTTGATCCATTGCGTGAACTTTCCTGGTGCAAGGCCTAAAGGCCCACATCCAAAATGTCAGTGACGTGTCATGGAAATGAATAAAGTTAGGCAAAACGGACCATGTCTATAATCATTTCTTTCCCAAGAGAACTGTATGAATCTATTTGATCTGATATATATTGAATGTGGATGTTCAGAATTTATTGTAATTGAAATAGTACAAACCCTATACAAGGATGTAACATTTTTTTCCACTTGTTCAAGGTTGATACACTTATCAGGAAAATGTTTCATGGTAATTTCAATAACAGCAAAAGCTGAAGCTGATATTTTCCTATGCGAAAATAATGACCCAATTGTCCAATACGAATTATGTTATTGTAGGGTTTTTGCTAGCTAGGCTCATCATACTTCATGGGGCAGGTGATCCCTATACTACAGTAGCAGTAACCAAATTACATTTATGGTTGAACTTGTTGATGTTGCTAAGATAACTAGGTATGTGAGGAATAGTGATATACTTTAGGCCTATATGCAGTTATGTACTAAATCTAATCTAATATAACTAACTAAATATAAACCCTTGTGAAAATGATGTAGGATTAACCGAAACCAAAACAACATCATTTCTAATCACTTTATACTGTATCAATGAGTGACAGCTCCTGCTCAGGAAATTAGGGAGGGCAATTGGTTTGGTGACCTTTCAATAGCCAACTATAATTATATTATGATATTACATACTTTGCAAGTCATGCAGACAGAACAGATGAGACACAATCCATAACGCAACGAACCATTCTAGGTAATGTTGGGTAGACAACGCACGTCACTAACAAATACCTACGAATGTTGTGTATTACATAAACATGTTAGTGCAAGCACTCCCGGAAGCCATAGAGAATGCATTGAAGAGCTTACATTTTTGGAAAAAATATGTTAACATGAACGTCTATGAGAGTGATCATCACGATTTTCAGCCATATTGAAAATTGCCCAAAAAAGGGGTTCGAGACTATATACGTACTCCACAGAACATTGGATGCTGATTGGATTAAGATATTTAGAGGCAGGTCAGTCAGCTACCGTAGCATAAATTGGTAAAGTTTAAAATTCTCTTCTCTCTCTTGTTGGTGATGCGTCGCTCAATCGTCCTAAGGAACAAACCGTCCTTGGAATCAATCATTTAAAGGACTCACTGTACCCAAACCCATCTGGGAAGAAGGGTTTATCATGATATTTAGACTATAATGAAGAGCTTTAACATACATTTTAACTTACGTTTTAATATAGACAATCCAACAACCTAGTTTGCAAATATTCAAGCCACAACTGTAATCAAAATGAAAGGACACATTACTGCCATAACATGCCAGTAATATAGTGCTAAAATGGCAACAGCCACAACAGAATTGTATCCATTTAATATGTCAATTACCCCAAATAATTACATTTGTTTTTCTGCTTTAGTATCTAGAAAAATGTTTTAAAAAAAGTTTCACATGAATGGCAAGTATCATCGCTGTAAAAATATGAGAAACAGCAATTACAACTGCGAATTAATTGTCCACTGTTTTGGAAGAACCATGAAGTAAAATATCACCATGGGAACCCACATTATTGAATCTGCACACACATTTTGTGTTTTGGTGGCACTGCCAGAGAGCAGACAACTTACACACATGATATAAGGTTAGTTGTATAGTACAATACTTAACCAATACATGTCTTACGGGAGAACAGCACATTATGATTTTGTGTGTAATTACATAACATTTTACCAAGATTGTATATATGTTCTGTGTGACTCCATTCTCTGCTCTGTCAAGTTCTTTATAACAGCTGTATTGCAGACAATGCATCAAGTCAAGTCAAGTCAATGTTATTTATATAGCTCTTAATCACATTGCAGTCTCAAAGAGCTGTACAGCCTACCTTTACACCTGGAAATAAATATCAACCCCTTAACCTGCTACTCTCCCACGGCAAGGGAAAGATGATTAAGAGATAAAATTTAGCATTAATACTTTGTATACTCATTTTCACATTGTGCCATACTTAAGAACTAACACATCGGAAATCTTTTATCTGTTTTGTAAGTTAGTTAATTAAGGTAACATTGGCCAAATCTTTGTAATATGGAAATATGCAATTTTAATAGCTTTTTTAATGTGCAAATCAAAAGAAAGCGCACAGTCAAATATCACTTCTACATTTTTTGCTGAGTTACTCTGTATAATATTACAGCTGTCAAAGTTGAGTTTGTCATCCTTGAACCTGTGCCTGGTTGGTCCATTAACTAACATCTCAGTCTTATCTGGGTTTAGGTGCAAAAAACATCCATTGTTTTATATCCAAATGGTATGACTAAGATGCTGAGTTTAGACTGGTTTTTAAGTTCCAGGGCCATATAAAGTTTGGTATCATCAGCATAACAATGGAAACTAATACCATATGTACGTATAACAACTAAGGGCCCAGCACAGAACCCTGGGGGATGCCACAGATAACCTTATGGTAGTCAGATGTCACATTACCATGAGCTACACAGTGTGTCCTTTTGGTTAGACAAGACCTAATCTATGAAATTGCCACCCCACTCACACAAATATAGTATAATAATAATTAATATAATTTTTAATTGTTTAAGGAGCAGTTTATGGTTCACTGTATCAAAATCTCCAATAGTAATAACACAGATGAGGTATCTGCATCTATAGTAAGCAATAAGTCATTAACAACTTTCATTAGAGTGGAGTGCTCTTAATCCTGATTGGTATAATTCAAATAATTTCTTGATAGTCATATGGTCAATATTTTGCTTAACTACAATTTTTTCTAAAATCTTAGAAATGAAAGGGAGATTCAAGACCGACCTATAATTATTAAGAATTTCATTAACCAAGGCTAGGTTTTTTAAGTAAGGTTTTAATCACGGCTGTTTTAAACCATACCAGGACAATACCAGTGAGGTGTCTTGAATTCCCATTGGTGTCATGCAGTAGGTGCTGTCATATTAGACAATTGTTAGCATAATCCTAGTCGTGCAGAGCCAGCCTTTACTTACGTAAATTGTGGGACACAGCGCTGGAGACAGTAACTGCCTCAAGATCCGCCTACTTGACTGACATGCACAACAACTTAATGACAAAGTCTGATGTTACATTTATACAGGGAATTTGTTGAGAAACTTACCAACGCGACTCTGGCTGTTTTTAAGTTTTGTAGAGTTAGTACTTTACATTTAGTACTCTACTTACTAAATGTAATGAAACTGAAATGAGTAAATATACTTGGCGTTACTGAAATTACACCTAAAGACTGTGAGTGGCAATGCTAACAGCGATTGAAAATCTACTTCTCAATTTCGGAAAATGCTGTCGAGTGTACAGGGGCCTATGCCTCACCTATGCATCAGACATTCAGAATAGAGCTGCTTATGTGACCTAGGGCTAATGGATGATAGAGGCTGAGACTAGCATAATCCCTACAAAATGTAGTGAGCATTCACCTCGAGCTGCAGTGTAGATTGGAATGAGTTGTCCTGTGTGTGAACACCACACACACAGAGAGAGAGAGAGAGAGAGAGAGAGAGAGAGAGAGAGAGAGAGAGAGAGAGAGAGAGAGAGATAACACGATTTTGGAATTTAGCTAACCAATATTTAACAGAAGCATGAATCATTGTGCTTTGATTTCTGTCTCTGCTATCTTGCTATCTTCCTTCCTTCCTTCCTTCCTTCCTTCCTTCCTCTTCTCTCCCCCCCCCTTCCCTTCCAATTAGACTTCTCCTCTTCCCAAATGTTGATCTCTAAAACAGCAACGAAAGCTTAAAGATCAGCTCCCCCCACCAAAAGCCCTGCTCTAGCCAGCCCTTCTCATTGCCCCTCTCATCTTTGCCACACTCCAGCTTTTGTTGGAGGGCGATGAGGTAATGCTCCAACCAGGAAGCCAATGCTCTGTTCACGCTTCAAGATAGACCAAAGCATGTTTCCACAGATTGCCCCAGGTCTGTCTGTGTGGGTGTGTCAATGTGCACGAGCATATAAGACATGCACTCAAGAGACATGTTCATGGCTTGTTATTATGGTGATGGTAATGATAATGGACATATAATAACTCCTTGATTAGCTACATTTTTGAAAACACTGTTGTGTCAGGAGGAATGAATCCATAACATTGTAGCCAGAAGGAATACGGTATTGTGTAATGAACGTAACACATTACAGCTGCATAATTGGATTATGCTGAATAAATGCATGTTAGAATTTAATATGGCTGGCATTTAATTTGTTTTTATACTATTTACTATGTCTGTATGTCTTTCTGACTGTCTTTCTCTCTGTCAATTAGTTTCACACTCAATGATTTATACATTCAACCATGTTGAGGCGGTTATATTACATACATTATAGTTCTTCTTGGGGAATTGCAAGGGAACGTACTGTAGACTCACATATATAGGCAGTCAAAAGACATCAAGGAACATACTAGAACGTACTAGCCTCCCACATTCTGTCTAATGCTTTATTGATACAGTAATCATTGGCATGGCAATTTAATTCCGCCCAAACACATGACAACATGATGTATTGGCCACCCTTACACTTGTAACTTCACCGTCTCGCTATTTCAACACACACCTATCTGGGCAGACTGGCCACTTTTGTTACGCCGATGTCGTCTGCCCCCACATCCCACAAAAGCCACTCAGTTGGACCCATAAACACATGGTAATATGTTCTGTAGTTCTTGAATGGAGTGTGAAGTTGTCGCTCTGAGTAATAGTGTTTTTTTCTGTGGAAGCCTATAACATTCTGTCAAGTCTTTGCTGTGGTTTTCCCTTGAGAAGGATTTAGCAAAAGGCTTGCCACTACATAGATTCAGCATACCTCCTAGATAACACGTGAGACTATGTGTTGCTTTTACTGTAGGTTGTTTGCAGTTAATTTAAAATCTTTGAAATGGTTTATTGCACTTTTCAGCAAGTAGCAAAGGGTGCAAAAAAATCTAACATTGTTGGTTTGGTTTCGTGTTGATCTCTTTGACCGATACTACTGTAGATGTTTCAGTTCCCACACTTGGTAAATTAGGCTTTGTAAGAGAAATACAACCCAGTAGTGATACTGGGTTGGAGCAATAACAAGTGAAGCTTGACATTGAAGAATCATTAGGCTACCTCCATCTTCACAGCCTGTGAGGAAGTGATAGAGATACAGATAGATGAATGATCTAACAGGATGTCTGTTTTCTATAAATTTCTTACCTACAGTATATCCCGTAGCCTTTGCCAATGTGTCAATGCCCCCCATTTGTTATGTTCAGTCGTTATGTTTTTTAACTGATTTAAGTTAATAAGTGGGATTACAGCCTCTACTTGCCTTATGGATATACAAATACATGGATCTGGTGCTTTTATTGAAAACAATCCACCATTTAATATGAAAATTAAAGGGATAGTAAGTTTTGGCATCACTTTGTCCAGTACATCTCTGTTTGGCAGAATCGTCAAGAAAACAACTTCTGGTTCTGTCTTGTGGCCATTGTGCCTAAAAGTTTGGAATCCGGTCCGAATCCGGACCGAATCACAACTGTCTCCGGACTCTGAGCATATTGTATTTTTCACATGTAGGCTGTATTATTTGTTTTATCTGCGTGACATTGACATTATTGTGTTTCGAATATCCAACATCTCCGTTGTCTGTATGAATCCAATTCTGCTTTGGTTTTGGTCCAATCACAGTCAGCTGTTGATACGTGAGGTGACAGTGCTCAACCTGTGCAGCGTTCATAAACATTTAGCTAGTATAAGAGTACTCTAGATGTTGATCAAATGTTCAAAGATGTCTAGTAAAAGAAAAGTTGGCATTAAATATTATAGGAAAATAGGAATGTGTGGAAAAATGTGCGTTAATCGCTGACTGTGACCAAGGAGCCTAAAACCAATGTGCTAATATGACAGGAAACCGTAGTCTTGTAAAAAGTGGCAATCTGAAACAGCACTATGAAACTAAACAGTATTTTTGAAGCGACCTATCCTCAAAATTCAGAGCTAAGAACCATAAAAATCTATATGATGAAATTGTCATGGAGTTTTGGGGCTTAAATGATCTACAAAATACAATTCCACACTATTATATTATACTAAACTGTATATACTGTATATATATTTAATTGACCTTAAAAAATTGACCTTTACCTTTGAAATGTGTCTTTGTGGACCTTTAAGATTTGTATTTTATACTACTGTTGAGGGGTGGTCTTTTAAGATGGAGTTTTCCTTGTCAGCTTAGATCACCATTTTAGTCACTCTGTACACTGCACAGATGGACTGACATAGTCCATTTAGGCCTAAAGAAAAACTAAACTAACACTAAACATGGTTTTACATCTGGCTTGAATTTGCAAAAGACTTATTGCACAAAAATAAGAGTCCATAGTGGAAAAATGCCTCCTAAGACCCAGGGACCAGTTGTATTGTTGCCAGTGATGATTGCGTGTTATGTTATGATTAATAGTGCAACAGAACTAGATAGGGTATATAGATATTTGTTAGGTTGGCACTAGTGCACAGATAGCAATTTACAGTATGTTGATGTCAGCAGTGGCACTGTTTGTTTTGGATACTGTCCACATTAAATATACCTTTTTGGCTGCCAAGCTATCTTGACAATTAGTGACATGTAAGAATTTTCTTTGGAACCATACCAGCAGGTTTTGTTTTTCAAACGATAAAGCAGTTTTTTTTTTTTTTTTTTTTTTTTTCTTAAGATACTAAGCACCAAATAAAGATGCCTGGTCTGATAAGTGTGTGTAAGGCATTTCAAAGTTTCAACCTCATTGTAAGCTAATCCTTACCCTATAACTACTGGACCGTCTCAACACCACATCATTCATAACTCAACACACCCTATAAAAGGGCGCTGCTAATGTTTAAAGGCACTGTCTGGAGACAATGGTAATATAAAACCACTAGTAACATGGACGCTGGCATTGATGTGAACACTGCTGGCATGTAAGCTAACAACCTCTGGGAAGAGATTCTCGACTCAACGACTGGCTAGAGGATGTTGCTTTTGACCAAAGGGCGGAGGGTGGAAAGCAGGCAGGAATTTTCGTCAGATGGCAAGATGGCAAGCGGTATATAGTTTAAGGGCAGTGCCCCTGTGAAATCCAAGAGTGACGGTCAGGAAAAGAATGCAGACATTGTGCCAGGGAGCCTTGGCGGTGGTGACTGCGGGCATTTACACACCACAAAGCTCGTCAGGCATGTGCCTGGTTGAATCTCTAGGGGGTGGGCGTAACTCCTTACCTCTTGGACGTAAGATCCTTTGTGAATCAAACAGTGACAAGAAATGATCCCTGTGTGAGAACATACTGTAGATAAAGAAGGTCAGAGTCGATTTTATTGTTTAACTGACCCTAAACATCATCTTATGTTACAATTGTTAGAATAATACCAGATAGAATTTTAGGCTGCAGTGTAATGTCCAATGTGTACGCTAGGTCATCAACATAGAACATATAATATAGTATCACTTACAATTGGCATTATGTACTGCCATGATCACAGTATTTACAGACTTACTAACAGGCAGTTCTGGACCATGTTTAAGTTAGTTAACAGTTATCTTATACACAGGCACATTATTGCTATCTTGAAACATCGGAAAGATTATGTTATTGACCATCAAAAATGTGGTCTGAAGTCAATGGTGCAGTATTTCAATTTCAGTTATTTTAAGAATACATGATAAAGATAGGCACATACCGTACACAATGGATGCACACTTATTGTTACGCACACAGTGAAGCACAGCAGCGCAGAAACAGGCAAAGATTTAAAAAAAAGAAAAGAGTACAATGTTGAAGGCACGTCAACATTTTTCATGGAGCTGTGGTGGACTTTTCCTTTAAAAGCTATTCTATCCAATATTTTAATTATTAACACTAGAAAAAAAAATAGTGTACTAAACTATCTACATACAGTATGTTTACAACCTCACGATTGCAATTCTATAAACGTAAGCAACAATGGTAATTTAGGATAACTCAACGAAGGAGAGAAACAAGCAATATACACAGATTTAATAATTAAAATTTTCTGAACACACTGTCCGTTTATCTGGCAAATCACAGTTCTAGTGTTAATATACTGTAGAAGCAAACATTTGTTTTCTATGTATAGCTATAATAGAGTCCTAAGCAGAGAATGACATCACACTCTTTCTGCACTGTATTTCAAGCTCCTTTGGTCTTTGTTTTTATAACGGGGCTGGCAGCATGTATATGTTAGTGCCTGTGTGTGGCTCACAAAGCATTTGTTTTGGTTTGAGATGCTAGTGCTCTAGTATGACATCTAGTGGCAGGAAGTCATATAGAATGACTTTAAAAGCACCACCTTGTTTTTCAAAGAAAATGAGAAATGACACTGATTGCTTAATTAAATGTTTACCCCAAAACACAGCCACTTTTGAACCATGTGCCTATGACTGTGGATGTCTCTATGTTTGTCATTGCCTATTCTGAGTAGATGAGCACAACTGGACCTGACCTTGGCAGGAGCAGGGCTACAACACAATATCTGATAGCCACCATACCATCATCCTGTCTGGGTGGAGTCCTGTTCAGGGAGGATGTCAGTTGATGAGCTGAGGTATACATGTCTAAACACACCTTTGCTATCAAAGGACTTCCCCGGGCGACCTTTGACTCTCAGCAAGTGAAATTATGAGTCATTGTACTGCTGGGAGATCTGACAATGTCATCATTGGATGATTTCATTGTTTCTCAAAACCACATATTACATGGTGGTCTTTAAGCTCATGGGCCTGTCTGATTTTACACCCTGTGAGAACAAAGTATTACACTCAAACTACACGCGTAGATGAGAATGCAGATGTACTTAGGAATTGTTATGAACATCAGTTTTACGGTAATACACGATACAGTAATACATGTGTCAACCTGAATCTACACCAAATTCAGTACTTTTTTGTTCAGCTTCGTGGCCCAGTAGAGACAACTTTCATGTCAGCATACTGTATTATTACACTGAGTTGCAGTACTGTCTGATAAAAAGCAGATTATACTGTAAGTGTGGTGATCTCCCTCTTGTAGCTTCCTCCCATCACTGTGGTCTGTACTTGCAGCGGAAAAATGCCATCTCGTGTTACTAAACTCCGAAGGTATAATTACATGATAATTATGTGCATTATATCGAGACCCACACAGTGTGTAATTGAAATAGAAGTACTAAAGCAGCTAAATAAGCTTTTCAATCTTATCACAACAATAATGCTTTAATTAGATTTGCAGTAACTCAATGCTGTGCGGTATTTCCTTTCCATCTGCTACATTTGCACACCACCTATTGTGGTGACCCTCTTCACCTCCTTGTGGGATGACTACATCACAGTTCACAAGGTTATAGTAACAAACCTTTTGCTAATCCAAACATCCTGTCCACACAATGACTTCCTGCTCCCGTCCTATGACTAATTTAACTGGAGATTTGCCTTTGAGAGTTGACCATGCTCCCAGTGCTAGAGGACCAGCCCTGCAGTGCAACAATACCATCATGACCCATAGCCTCCTTGACTGACAGTCATTGGATATATAGTGTGTTTTGCTTATATTAACCTCTTTTCTGTAGACGATATGTAATGCATGTTTGTAGTTCTGCTCCTAAAGCAAACCCTAAGAGTCATTTGGCTATAAAGAGCTGTAAATCTGTACCAGATTACATTTTCAGGCTCTGAGGAATGCTGTACGTTTTTCACCTGGCAGCATTAGAACCAATAATTAGAGGCATGGCAAATGGGAGTCATAACAGTCTGAAAGAAAGTAATTTTAAGTGAAGGAAGGACTTGTAAGCAATTAAAGGGAATGTATGGGGTAGTGTTTATGAGGAAGAGACAAACTAATTATTGATGAAAACAACTTGAAGTGGAGACTGCGAGAGTGATAGAAGGGTTACTATAGATATGAGCAGGAGAGGAAAGGTCGAGAGTTAGCCAGGAGAACCTGCAGCAACTCCTGCCATACAGTTATGTATGTATAGCCCTGGCTACTAGGGATAAGGCAAACAAATACGTTATTCGGATAAGCACAAATAGTGTGTTTTTCTGAATATTTACAGTATTTCGAACAAATAGTTTAAAAATCATTTGTGTTCGGGAAGAAAACAGAAAACCTAGTTTCAAATAGCTGGTGTAAAATTATGAGTGCGGAGGCCGGTGGATGTTTGTGCTCCGTCGGCTTTGCTGACATGACATGAAGATAGCCTACGAGTAGTAGTCGGATACAAGTGAATTGAATAGAGCCGCGCTCAATGCAGGAGAAATGTAGTGCAAACTAGCAAAGTTACTGTTCTTTAGTAGTGCAGCAGTTGCAGGTCTAACTTTGTTATTGTTTCAAATCTGACCTATGAGAATTGAGATATTTGCAAAGCATGGTAAACTACTCCGTTTATCTGACTGCATGCTGTTGTTAGTGCTGTTGTAGCTGGATACCTGTACTATCGAATTTGAAGTCACCTGTCGTGCCAAAAGTCCACCAAAAACGTATGACTAGTTTATTTTCCAAATATAAGCAACAATATTAACATATGAAGCAGATATAAACATTGAAAATAATATTGCCCTAGATACCAGAAACAAGTGTTGTTCAATATACTTTTGCTAGAAAATACCTTTTAATACTTTGCCTTGTTTACTCCGCAAGCACTTATTCAGTTACCAGAAACTTTACACTATTACAGTATTACATATCACACCTATTACCACAGACAAGTTATATGTCAATCAATTGTCTTTGGGTGTACATATTTGACACGAGACACCCCAACCTTTTCCCCATTGTCTGGGATCATTTTCACTTTTGTACAAATGCAAATACAAATACAAATAGTGCACTTTCTGCACATCCCTACTGGCTAGTAGAGTACAGTACTGGCTTGTACACCCAGAAACATTAACTAAATGCTCACCTAACTGCAACAGGCATGCACTGGCGTGAGAATACAATACATACATTTTCACACACATCACATCTAATTTCTCACGTCTTTGTATTGAATATTGTTGTACTATTTGTAACCTACAACTACACATGCTCACATATCTACCACAGGCATTCAAATTCACACATTACATCTTGTTTGAAAAAGGTACAAAAGTTAGAAAAGTTAAAAAGGTAAATATAGAACAGTTTCATACTCACACAGCATTTTTCATTATATCAACTCCACTTTCCCTTCTTAACACAGTATCAGTTTATAGCAGCATGGAAAATGTCTGGTTTACAAACAAGCGTTCTTTCCCAGTCTAGTGTTTTCCACTGCAAGGATGGATGGTCATAATGAGAGTTCCAGCATCCAGCTATTTTTAAAGCTGGAGACGACCTGTTTTGCTCTGGAGGTAGCTAGGCCTTTGGGGTGTTGGATTATTCCACAGAGCTGCACTCAAGACTTTATGGGCCTGAAAATAACTGTCCTACCTAGGCCTCCCAGTCATCCCCTTGGTAACCCCAAAATGTCATCTCACCAATATTAGGTGAACCCAAGTTCATGTTTTTCCTATAAAGCTTGGAAAACAGGAGATCCCTGTATCAGACTCCTGTATTGGTTAATGCAGTGATTCTCAAACTGGGGGTCAGGACCCCCCGGGGAGTCGGGAGACACAGAGGAGGGGGTCACAATATTATTTTCAGAAATTAAATAACATTTGAAAATCCTTAAAATGGCAAAGTTAAGCAATAATTGTTAGTAGTAGTACAGTTTATACATTACTTTGATGTATTCTGCTTCTAGCCTATAATAAAATACTATCAAATAATAATATGGCTGTTATTAATCTACCACCTCTGGGGATCGGGGTCGCAAATCTCTGGTACTGTTATTTTGGGGAGACGCGAGCTGAACATTTTGAGAACCCCTGGGTTAATGGGGGTTGGGCTAAGAAACTAGAAAACTTTTTTTTATAAATTATTATACACTGAACAAAATTACTTATTAACACTTATACTTATACTAACACTTACACTATAAAACACTTATGTTTTTGTCTAAATCTGTGTTAGTGAGCACTTCTCCTTTGCCAAGATAATCCACACCTCACAGGTGTGGCACATCAAGATTCAGATTGGCAATTGGCATGCAGACTGCAGGAATGTCCACCAGAGCTGTTACCCGTGCATTTAATATTAATTTAATTTGGCAGTTTATCCAACAGGCCTCAGAGCCGCAGACCATGTGTAACCACACCAGCCCAGGACCTCCACATCCAGCATATTCACCTCCAAGATCGTCTGAGACCAGCCACATGGACAGCTGCTGCACCAATCGGTTTGCATTACCAAAGAATTTCTGCACAAACTTTAAGGAACCATTTCAGGGAATCTCAGCTGCATGCTCATCGTCTCCATCAGGGTCTCGACCTGACTGCAGTACATCGTCGTAACTGACTTGAGTGAGCAAATGCTCACATTCGATGGCGTCTGGCACTTTGGAGATGTGTTCTCTTCACGGATGAATCCCGGTTTTCACTGTACAGGGCAGATGGCAGACGTATGGCGTCGTTCAGCGGTTTGCTGATGTCGACATTGTGGATCGAGGGGCCCATGGTGGCGGTGGGGTTATGGTATGGGCAGGCGTGTGTTATGTGTGCATTTTGAATGCACAGAGATACCGTGACGAGATCCCAAGGCACATTGTTGTGCCATTCATCCACGACCATGCACGGCCCTATGTTGCAAGGACCGGTTGTCTATATTATGTGATAATTATTTCTTAAGTTTTATATATTTATTTTGGACACAAAACACAAAAACAGGATTTTGATTAAATTCATTCATTTTTTTCTCAGTAAAAAAGAAAACAGGCTCAATTCAAATAATAATTTTAAATGTATAAGTAAAAGTAAAAACAGGTTTTGATTGTGAATAAATAATTGTACACTATAGATAACATCAAGCTATATACAACTACTGTATAAAAGCAGGTGTAGCCACAGGCTTTGTTTTTTTTCCCCAGACTTCTATCTGTGCCACTCCTCAAACAGTTTCTGTGTAAAATGACACCGAGGGGTACATCACATGTCTTGCATGTCCATGGAGTGAGGTTCTTTTTTGGTTCACCTGGAGGCAAAGTTGACAGACCCTGCGGCCTTGTGTGGCTTAGAGGGTGACAAAGGAGTGGATTTAAAAACCTCTCCCATCCCAGTTCCACAAAAAGATTGTTTGGGGATATTTGTAATTTCCCCATGCCAATTTCTGAAAGAATTATGTAGGCAAAGAGCTACGTGTGCAATGTATGCAACAATAAGCAGCTTTTTAAATCACATTATACTGTGAGTTATAACATTGGGAAATGGGAACACTGAACATGTAATGTAGCACATGTCGATGGGGCAGCGCTAAAGTAGCATTTTTCGACAAGGCAGAATAAATCATCAGAACATCAGAAACAGACGTTAATGAAGTTGGTGTCGTGAAACCTTGTGCATGCGTAGTATGCAAACTATAAACTAGAGAAAACTGCTTTTTAAGCCATATTTTGGGGCAACATCAACAAACATTTTAAGATTTTTTAAAAATCATTTTTGACTAATAGCCTGTGGCATTTCAAAGATGGCTACCCAGTGGAGAGATTTGCCTATAGCCTATAAGGACTTTGCTAATATACAGTATTATACTTGTCTTTTAAACATTGTTCACTAGTTGTTGGTCAACTGTAGTGGGAGAAGTAGAGAACAGCATTTGTACTTTACAAAAAGTACTTAAATGTGAAAAGTACAGTTTGCAAAAGTAGTTAATGCAGGGGGCCACATTATAGCCCCTTCAACAGCTCCAGCAGGTGTGTCCAGAACATTCACAAAAGGAATATGCGAGAACATGAAACCAGCAGGACTCCGATACCATCCCTTTGAAATCTTTCCAGCTGCCTAGTTGCTCCAATGACCATCATGCAGAGTGCAACAAAGCCCTCGCTTCTCTGTTTCCATGAAGGAGATAGCACCTGCTGATTCAACTGTCATTCACCGACCAAAAGCCAACATGACCCCCTGCTTCGATATAATTTAGGAATGTCACAGGAGTTGGTTAAGTTATAATTCAAATAATTTGTTTTAGGCTCAGAACTGAATCACCTTTGGTCTGAACGTGATTTTGAAGATGATTCAGGATAAGGGATGCTATATGCTTTAGTAGTTGAATTTGATCCAAGTCAATCCCATTTACCTTTTGTCTCTTTTGCTGAAAAACTTATTTTAAATGTATGGTTTAATTTATGGTTTAACTGCTGTGTAATTGGTCTCCCCATGTCATAGTGAAAGCAACACCAAGACATGAGTCCCATTGAATTTGTTCAGTACTGTGGATGAGAGCTACTGTAGCAATGAAGCAGACACCGTTCTCTGTCTCACCATCATGGACCAAATTTGATACAATAAATACTTATTACAGTTACAAAAAACTATGGTAAAAGCGGTGCTAAAAGTCATCACAAAAAATGACATTTTTCATGCAGAATGCATGGCCAACAATGTGTTATTCTTTGCAGCTAAACCATGCAAAAAAAAAAAAACGACTGAGTGGTTTGTTTTTGGATTCATTGCCAGCCAATTTTCAGAAGGCAGGGAAATACTCAGCAAACGTGAAAACTGTTTTTGGCAGGGGTGATTGTGACTGGTTTATCAAGCACTTGGCTAACTGTATTTGAATCACCGGGTAAACTAAATCAATATTTCACTTGCATATTATTGTAATCATCAGGACCAATTTTTGTTACTGACAATTATACAATATGAAAGTAATTTACCTAGTTTGCATATATATAGTATGTTATATTTACCTAGTTTGCATATATATAGTATGTTATATATATACCAGAATCAGTTTTCTCACAGCCAATCACACCATATTTTGATTATACTTGACAAAGATATTAGCTAATCAGGGTGTGGGGAAAGAGTTATCTTATTGAGACCACATGACACACATGCACACAAATTACCTAATTTGATTGGCCAAAAGGGGTTTGAACAATGCCCGACCCTGGTTACAGCCTACAGATCCATGCTACAGTATAGGTACACATTGCATGTTACAGGTACACAAATACCTTTTGCTCCAAATGTATCATAAGATCATTTTTATCCTTATGTGTACTTTTGGATGTTGTAATTTTAATTTCTTTTAAATGTTTCCTTATTTTACTTAACCACACTGTTTAGCCTGTCTTTAATCCTTATATGTTTTTTAGGGTATTGTTATTTTAATTTCTGTGGACAATATAGGTTTTTATTTTCATTAATAATTTTTTTTCATGGCTTTTACCTAGTTTTTCATTGTTTCTTATTTCTTTTAGTTTAATTGCATTTCTTCCCTTCATCATTTTTTCAAATGTTTTTAACTGTAAAGCATGTTGAGTTGCACATTGTGTATGAAAGGTGCTATACAAATAAAGTTTAGTATTATTACTATTATTATTATAGCATTTGGTGCAGAATTGAGGAGCACAGGAATTTGGAATTTGTGATCGAAAAAGCAGCATTTCAGATTCATAGCGGCAGATTCAAGCAGCTGTAGTTGACTTGTGTTTTGTGGTCGAAAAGTATCCAAGACAAAAAATATATTATGACTTCACATTTTTGATACAGATGTGTAAATGTGATTTGCACCATTTGGAACTGCATCAAATGTAGCAAAAATGTCAGCGTATGTATGAATTTGTGACTTGTAGATTAAGATTTGTGCACCTGTAATGGACAACTTCAGAAGGTGTAACAGTTGAGTTGTTCTTGTAGGAGTTTGCAAATACTAAAGCATGTATCTCTGTGACTTCAAATTTACTGATACAAATGTGTGACTACTTTCTACTACAAATTCACTGTCACAGGTACCCTAACACCTTCATATGTATGCCTAAAAGTAGTTGTTCACCGAACACATGCCTACGCTATACTGGGGTGCTGTAGATTGGACTACTAATGGAGTTTTAACAACTGTTTTTTAAAGCAGCTATATGCCTACCCCAAATCTAACTCATTCTGGATAGATGACGTGATTTGTCAAAATCAAGAAGCGTTGTTTATTTCGTTCATTTTCTTGCTCAAAATGTGCATTTCTGTAGTAGACATTAAAAAAAAAAAGATTATCAGATATTTTCATACTGAAAGAAACATGCTAAATATTATAACAAATAAACATTTTTTACCAGATCTGACATATCTAGACACACAACACAACTATTGTTGTCAAGTGACAAGTGACCTCGCCACTTCTTAGCACTCCTAATGAAGTCCTGCACTTACTTCTCATGCTCTTATCTCACTATTT
>JAODOY010044746.1:0-19611 GCA_025399855.1 Forbesichthys papilliferus | reverse complement strand
ATGTGGCTCGGGAAAGGGAGGTTTGGGGTCCCCTGCTGGAGCTGCTGCCCCCGCGACCCGACTCTGGATAAGCAGATAAAGATGGATGGATGGACAATATTTCATTCATCATTTACCTGTTGTCACACGGGGCAAGTGTGACTGCATCCACTGTACAAGCTTTTAAATGTCATATTTGTCATTTCTGCAATGATCCTCTTTAAACGTGGGGCTATCATTGCTACAATAATGAAGAGTGTATAGCTAATGCTGCAATTGATTCTGCTTTACCTCTGCTAATAACTGCCTCTATTGTCTTTGCTAGTGACATACTGTTTCCCTGTTTGTGATAACAGCCTGCAGATTCATACATCAGGCACCCATGTACATTACCAGATACTAGTTTGAGATTAGATTGGAATTTTGTACTACATTATATAACATTTTTTGTATGTTAATGTTTGTGGTTGTCACTGCTGTAAGTCATGTTTTTAACATTTGCATATGTATTTACAGTTTATATGTTTACATATATGTTGTTTGACTGAAATTACTGTGTGGTTGATCTGCCTTGTTTACTGCAGCACACCAGCGTCAGCCGTCAAATTAAATGATGGTCACAATGCACATTGCAAAAAAGCAGGTTGTGATTGTGATTCTGGCAATGTTGCATGCATTTTACTGTGTTCAAATGTGACTCAAATGGCAGAGGCAATCTGTAACAGAATGGTTTTAAGGGCCTTAATGGGCCATATAGTCAAGAGTCTATGAACTATAAATCCTCAATCAATCCAAGCAAAATTAAACTGAGACATTTCTGACACTGATTGTTCCTATAAATCAATCTGAGTATACTGTGACATACATGTGTGCATGTGTTAGAGAGAGAGAGACAGAGAGTGTGAGAAATCTTTACCCCATACTCGTCTCTCCACTGATGCTGCATTTGGAGGTTCTCTGCAGCAGTGGCCAGCTTCTGCGGAGAGCGAACAAATTACATGGATTCAGTGTGGGTGCTGTGGCAGCTACAGAGCCTTTACTGCTCCTGTGTGTAAGACAAGAGCGCCGTTAAAGCGCACAATGAGTGTGATGCGGGGACAGGGAAGGGGTGCTGTCGAACAGACAGACAGGTGATTATGGGCTTGCTCGCACACTAACACACTCGTGTGTCCGTGAAAGGCCACAGTGTGTGGTCACAAAGGAAGGGCTGGGCGTTAGGAGGGGGGAGGGTGTGCGTGTGCGTGTGTGCGTGACAGAGACAGATTGTGAGAGGAAAAGAGAGAATCAGAATTAAGGGTGAGAGAGAAGAAAAGTGAGTGGGAGGAAACTAGAATCTTGGGTCATCAGGGCGAAGGACGCGAGAACACTGAATAAAGTCAAGAGGGATGGGATTGCCATCTCAGCAGCTGTCAATCAAACTAGCAGCTACTGAATAAAATAGGGGATACCAAATATAATCCCCTCATGGTGGGTGAGAGGATTATAGATAGATAGATAGATAGATAGATAGATAGATAGATAGATAGATAGATAGATAGATAGATAGATGGATGGATAGATACTCATTGTAAGATGCTTATGTGCATCTTGAGAACATTTGCATTTCATCTTCATTCGAATATTTAAGATTCTTTCAGGATTGTTGATAATTACTTTAAGATACATCTATACTTTAAATAGATTGCTAATTAAAATGTGAAAACCTTTAATTGTTTAGATTAAAAACACTAAACACAACCAATGGCCAACCAAACACTGTCGAACAGTACTATACGATTGGGGTTTGCCCTGTGAATGCGCAAGTATACTGGCATTACCAATTTTCTACATATGATACAAATTCGCTACATTAGCAATCACAGGAGTTTGTGTGTGTGTGCATGTGTGTGTGTCCACCACTACAGTCTGGGCTTTCTTCCAGACCTGTCCCCCTCTGCACTGGCTGTTAGCAGCTAAAAATAAGTATTTTCCAGCCACATACAACGCACCCACAGACAAAAGGATGTTGTGAAGGGACCTGAGAACAAACACAGCCATTACGCTTTTAATGCTAGCCACTGTCAATAGGTCACACTCGTTAACAAAGCAGCATGTTGTGCGGTACCTCACTGCACCCACTAAGACCCTCTCATTTAGTGAGACAATGCCAGTGAAATGAGATGCTGTCTGATCCACTTCATAGCCTCTTAGACAGTCAGGACAGAGGCTCCATTCTGCTCGAAATCACAAGCATGGTTCTGGCACAGAATATGGAATAAATAGTACAAAACCCGGCCACAGTATGTGCCTGCTGAGGTTCAACAGCAGCATTTCCAGATACAACAGTGTTCTCCAATAAAAGGACTGTGCTCATTTATTATTCAACTGAGCAGATAATCTCAAATTCACCTGAGGTCTGAGAACTTGCCAAACAAAATGCTGTTACCGCATCTTTCGCCCCATCGGGGTTTCATAAGCCCAAAACAGCAAAGAAGATTTAAGACTGTAATAATGGGATACCTGAGGGAGGAGAGCCAGAGCAGTTCATATCCTATCTGAAAAGGCCAAGCGCGGGAGGATTCGTTGCCGAGATAATGTGTAATGTCAACTAATGTCAATGTAATGTCACGTCATTGAGCTAATGTCACTGGATTAGAATGGCTCATGCATAAATCTTCATCGCCTTTCAGAGGTCCCTGAGAGTTTCTGTGCCGGGTACTGTATGCAAAAAACATGCCTTCCCCCCACACACACACACGCACACACATACACACAAATATGAATATTATATTGATTAGTCCTTTGCCTATTGAGTATTCAATGTTTCTTCTCTTTATAATCAGTAGACACATGCTAAATACTAGCGGTGTGATATAACCTTGTTGCTGTACTGTAGATGACAGGAATATCACTAATATACAATGTGGTATGCAGGTCTCTCGCAAATGCCTTTGCACACACACACACACACATGCACAAGAATGCACGTACACACCCGTGAACATGAACCTCCTATGAGAGCTGGCCAACTGGATTGTTAAAAATTCATGACGGGGGTTTTGAGGAGGCTTCACTTCCCTCGGGAAGAGGAGTGTGGAGGATGAGAAGGAGGGGGTTGTGTCTGTGTTTGTGTGTGAGGAGAGATTTATAATTACACTTCTCAATACTTCTGTCTGTTTCTGCCATCTCTCTCTCTCTCTCTCTCTCTCTCTCTCTCTCTCTCTCTCTCTCTCTCTCTCTCTATCACAATTCAATTCAATTTTAATTAAATGGGCTTTATTGGCATGAATGTTATGATGAACAATATTGCCAAAGCACTATAATAGAATAGGGATTCATACAATTGCAATCACAAAGAAATAACAAATAAATTAATATATTACTCTCTCTCTCTCTCTCTCTCTCTATCTCTCTCTCTCTCTCTCTCACACGCACACACATGCACACACACACACACACATGCACACACACACAGCTACAGGTTAGCAGACCTGTGATCAAGCGTGCTTGTGTATAACAGCACCACAATAAGATGAGCCCACTCGCTGATAGACAGCTAACTGCTCCGACCTGGCAAAAACAGTTCATTACACATCCACAGCAAGCTGCAACCGCTTCCAATTGATTTAAAGCCATTGTCGATTCCTCCTATTAAAAGCCTCCAGATCCTGCAATACAAGGATGTGGCTAATGGGAGCACATAGTGCCACCATATCCCCACCGCGCACCCAGCCTAAAGGCTCGTTAAGCCTCTCCGCCACTCAGCAACACAATAGAAGCTCCAGCTCTGTCCCATAATGAGTCCACTTTGTCACCGGGCGACCAGCGAGCACCTATCTGGTGACCTGACTTCCCGAGAGGTCGCCAGTGGGGGTGTGGGGCATGTATGGATGGGGGATTAGCTTTAACCTTTATGTTACCAGCTTGGTCTCATTGAGATTTAAAATTGCATTTGCAAGAGAGCTGGCCAAAGAATACATGGACATAAATCACAATAAGCAAACAATATGAATCATAATTCTACATGTATAAATGCTAGGAAACAAAACATTTACAATACCAGACCATATATATCTCTACTGTAGATATAAGCTACATTCTCTTCATGATATTTTGTAGCGTATTCCAATATTTGTTACTAGATAAATTAAAGCTTTCTCACACATCTCACTACATACATTATGACACAATATGACCATTACAGCATATAGCCATAGGTGGACAACATCATTAACACATTATTATTATTAATATTGTTATTATACAGCTGTCTATAGCATAGTATAAATAAATATATAGGACAGTATGCAAATGAACAGTGATGTGTGAATGAGTGCTTTAGTCCATAATGACCCTCTGTGCCCCATGATACACAGTGTGCCACGGGACCACCATAATCAATAATGGATGAGGGGAGAGACAAGGGGAAGTGGGTGGAGGCTGAAGAACATGAGTCTGAGGTGAATCAGTGAGATAGTGAACTACTATATACACGACCAGGGTGTCCAATAAGTGTCCATTCAGCAGTGAAAACACTAGGCTCCCTCCGTAGCAAAAAGTGCAGATGTGTGCCACTTAAATATATCTTCACCCCCGTAAAAATGCAGCAGAAATGTAACCTAACGATGCCTGCAACCACATATACCGTGCGGTATATTCTAATGGCCAATTAGAGTTGGGGTTCCCGACCTTTGTCTTATGCACTGCTTTCAAAGGAGCACATCAATGTACCTCTCGCACACAAAACCAATATGGCCCTGAATGCTGAAATACTGTTATGAAGCTAGGAATAATTGCAACGATTATGCTTGTGATAATGCATTCACTACATCCCTTTCCTACATACAGTAATGACATACATTTTTAATAGCATTCGTCAATGCATTTCGATCCACAACATTTCCCATGAATCCACTGCTCACATGCCCTCTGGGGTACTGTATATGTGCACCCCTGGTTAGGAACCTGTGAATTAGGGCACATTCTTCAGGATTTTATTGCTTCGCAGGTGCTGCCAGGTTGGTAGACAGTATGGAATGATGATGATGATGATGATGATGATGTACATAGTGCAGTGTTTCTCAGAGTGGAGCTTAGAAGTCACCACGGCGTTGTGAAGACATGTCACTCTCTGTTTTCATTGTTTGTATACACAGTATGGCCCCTAGACTGGTCCTGAGTGTTGCATTACAGTTTTATATACGCAGCAGAAACATATATGTTACATACATGTAACAACTCAACATAGCCTGAGTGAAAACACAATATATTCCTGCTAACCCCGATGTAGCCAACAGTCTTAGTTGTCATTCCACTGGGGCAACCAGCAGCCCACCATACGTTTAAGTAACAAAGCGCCTAGCTTAAAGGATAGACCATGAGGAAGAACAGACAGAGATGGTTAAGCTTCACAGGTCTCATAGTCTGAGCTCTCTGTGTGTTTGTGTGTCTGTGTGTGTGTGTGTGCACGTGTTTGTGCACGTGTGTGAGTGGGTGATCCACCAATCGACAGCGACACAAATAACAGAAGATCCTTCTTAATTGTTTTAATTAAGATTCCATTAAAAAATGAATGGCAGTGAAGCCTTGACTTCTCCCCCCCTTCCCACACACACACACACACCAGTTGAGGACTGCATGGCTCAGTGCTCAGAGACTACACACCGCCACTTGTTGTCAGGCGTGGGTTGCTGTCGTAGTGAGTCGGTTGCACTGGCCTTGGATTAGTGTGTGCGTGTGTGTGTGTGTGTGTGTGTGTGTGTGTGTGTGTGTGTGTGCGCATACACACCTCCATAGTCCTAAGCACTTCAGAGTCTCCCCTCTTGAGACAATAAAACAACACACACAGTACCATACCGGTATGAGCGTTAACGCCCACCTCCTCTGATGTCTTCAGCCTTATCTTTTGTGGACATGTTAGCGCACACTCAGTGGACGACTATCTGTTAACGATAATGAACACCACCTCGAAGAGATAGCGAGTGGTGGTGGGTTTGTGTGTGTGTGTGTGTGTGTGTGCGTGTGTGTGTGCGTGCGTGCGTGCGCACGCGAGGGGAGAGAGGAGGACAGAGAGATGAAAGAATGAAGATGAGAGAAAAAATAAATGAATGATTGATCAACAGAACAGGGTAATGTATGCACTGATGGGTTTTTGGGGAAGATACTCTACAGGCAGACAGACAGGCAGACAGACAAACAGACAGACAGACAGACAGGCAAACCGAAGGACATATTGGAAGATAGGAAGCCCTCTGTGGTCATGTCATTAAACCTTAGTAACACCCTGCAGAAGGGTGAACGGGGAAGAAGGGAAAAAGACGAAATATGGGAGAGGCAGAAAGATAGGGGTGAGGAACCGCAAATCCAATCTTTGTCTGAAGGCTGCTTCATGCAGGTCTGTGTCTGTGTTTGTGTGTGTACAGCAGGGAAAGGCATGAAGACGACACAGTAGACAGGTAATGAGAGAGAGAGACAGAGAGAGAGAGAGAGAGAGAGAGAGATAGAGAGAGAGAACATAAAGCTGGATAAAGGGAATGGGGGGATGGCTGTGCATATGTGAGAGCTCAGGTTCACAACACGGTTCACAACGCCTCTCTGAGGCCACAGCCATCCGCTGGGAACAGTAAATATGTGCCTGTCTCCACTTTGTGTCTTGCTCTGTTGTGAACTTGCCCTTATCTAGGCATGCGCACACACACATGCACACACACACGCACATGCGCACGCACACACACACACACAGCTGCACTGCAACAAACATGCCTTACTCATAACTAATAACTATTAGTCACTAATCGTTTTAATTTAATTGATACTCGATCACCGGAACATACAGTGAACCATTACATGTCTTCTAACTGTAAAAGAGCACAGTTGTATCTAACGTATTTGTCGAAAGGACTACCAAAACGCCACAAATTAAGTTACATTTGGCCACATATAAGCCAAACAATGTTGTCCCAACGTGGGAAGGAACAACAAAGTTGGACTGCAACTTTGTCGTGTATGGATACAAATTGGATTACTTCCCTGTGAATATTCGGTATGAGTCACGTGGCCCATGCCACCATAAGTCTAGTTAGACTCTCCCATCTGGCCCCCCCCCCCCCCCCCCCACTCCTCTTTTCTCTCTAACATGCACACACGGGCACACGCACATACGCTATGCACGCACACACACACACATGCACACACACATGCGTACGTCTTGTCTGCTGTTTACGTGATCAATGCCACACAGAGGTATGAGGGTGATAACATCTGCTCCAGGGAGCGCAATATCCCTGATCGCATCATGGCCTCTGCTCATCACACACACACACACACATACACGCATACAGATACACAGTACATAGGTACACACAATAAAAACCTTCTCTCTCAAGCCTCTGACATTGTGTGCTTAACATACTGCCAGTGGGGAACAGATCACGAAGAACAGATGCCAACACCTGGAGCTTAACACACACATACCACGGTTACTGTACTAATAGTGAGTGGCAGAAGAAGTGAATTGAGGGCTTGACACATGTCCGCACATCCTGTTCGCACAACATACGGTGTATTCCTCACAGCAAGGCGACTTTGCATAGCTTCCAGCCCTTAAAAGTTAACCACTTTCTTGATCCCCAAGAGGCATTTTTAAGCAGCGGGCCTCTGGTGTGCCTAATACCTTATTTCAATTTTCTGTTTCGTATGTGTGACTGCAAACACAGGATCAAAAAGCTTTACTTTATTATTGAATTCAACAGATTAGCTCTCTCTGTCACCGACTCGCTCTCTCCAATGAGCACGCGCACATGCACACACACACACACACACATACACAAACACACACACACACACACACTACATGGCAGGACCTTCTCTAGAGTTTTAGTGGTGCTGGCCTGAGGTATTACTTTATGTGGAGTTTTAGACTGGCCCATTAGTCACACTATCGAGCCCCTTTACCTTGGGAATGAAGAAGAAATTACACACACTCACACACACACATGCACACACTTAACCTCGTCTAATGCCTTTTGTAACTGTTAACTTCTATAGCTCCCATAAGGTGAGCATAACATTCTTCACGTTAAAGAGGTGCACAGACCTGGGTGGTTTTAAAAATACATTAGTAAGATGTTTAAGATAATGTAGAGTATGTGTGTGTATGTGTGCACATGTATGTGTGTGCGCGTGTGTGTGCACGTGTGTGTGCATGTGTCCATATACTGTACAACACATGTCAATTATCCATCTGCATTGCCTCATCAGTCCTGCCATGCTCTCTATCTCTTTATTTCTTTAACCACGACATGAAGGACAGCAGGTTGGTGACGCAGGCGGTAAACACACAAGAGACCAACTGCAGGCAACCTCAGTATTGCAGCATACTGCACATGGGTGTATGAAGCTTTTATATGGTGGATATATAAAATGTTGTCTGTATGCATGTCTGTGTGTGCGCACAGCTGTGGTAACCTTGCATTTCATCCGTAGGCACAGATATTGTTATATATGTCTGTGTGAGTGTTTGAGAGTGGATGTTGGAGCCTCAGGCTATTTCCCATTATATTGACACGGAGAGCCACTCCCTAAAGCCTCCATGAAAGGCTTTGGACAAGGAAGCCACTCCCTAAAGCCTCCATGAAAGGCTTTGGACAAGGAAGCCACTCCCACAGGAATATATATTTTTTCCTCTTTGCTCTCCGCAATCAACTTTCAAAGCCAACATATATCCATAGTAGATAAAGTAGATATAGCAAGAACCGTATAATGCAGTTTTATATGTGACACTCGAGATATTGACAGTTCAGCAATGTTCCTTTTAAAGGAAATATTTTTGGGATCCAATAGTTGTTTTTGCTTTTACACCGTCCTCAAGGGTTCTTTACACTACAGTAAACATGCAGGTGCGGCGCTCAGATGCCATTTCATTCATCCTCTGACACGCATTCCATCCACAGCATTCCCATTACATTCACTGCATTCCGACGTGTTTTCGGTTATCTCTTCATCCCTTCTCCCACCCAGCCATCCATCTTAAAAGGGGCAGATCCGATATCAGTGTGCCTGGGCGTTATCCCAAGAAGGAGCAGAAAGTGCCTCACTGAGAGCTGATACGTACTGTATGTGTGATCAATGTCATTTTGGCAACTGGGGGGTGGTGGGGGTAATGTGAGGTGACGCCATAACCCCCCTGCCTTCTCCCTCTCCCCGTCCTATACACACACCCACGTAGGGGTGTGCAATATATCTAATAATTTGATGCATTGCAGAATGCTTAGTAAAATAAAAATATTGTGAACATCGAGTATAATTTGTCACGTCATTTTTTTAAGCCGTCGGCATTAAACACTAACATTAAGCACATGTTGAGGGAGGGCATATGACGTATGAGAGATGTGTGTTCGTTTGTAAACTCGTTTGTTACCGAAGACCAGCAGTAAATTGTAGCAAATCTTCACTTTCCCTCTGCTCTTCCTAACCCCGCCCCTACTTACTAACAAGTTTACTTTTCCAATGCACCATTGAGGAAGATTTATGCATGGGACAGCAAGACGCCGGAGCTAGTTTAAGAGGATAAACAATGGCTAAATCACGGAGATAGCTCGGGTTTACAAGATCGCATGAGCAGCAGCGCAACGAGCAATTGTGTGTTAAGCATTCACGGGAAACACTTTTCTTCAATCATATTCAACAGCGACATAAACTGTTATGGTTTCCCTGAATGAAGTGCTGCTGAAAACTAGTCAGGAAAGACACCACTTCTGCCTTAATTAAAACAAAGCTCTTTGCAAGCTTAATGTAAGGCCATATACTTCCGTGGATGCAGCTTTGCCAAATACTGAAACGAACATGCGGTTAGCAGGACATCCATTGCCATCTGATGGGCTTCAGCATGTCGCCTTTGCGCAGTCAGTGGAAAGTCTATATGAACATTTGGTGTTTGTGTTCACAACTAAAGAGGTATTCTGAGAGTTGTACATTGCCTACGTTTAAGTTCTGTAGCAGAAACTCAGTTGACATAAATCACAGCTATCCAACGTCGTCTTTGTTTTGATGATGCAAAGTTTGGCGACACCTGAAGTGTAGAACAGACACGTGGTTGAGTAATAAAATGTTCCCTTGTTCGTGCAGTTAATTACTACCATACCTCTCTCGTTGTTGACTCATTCTCCCTTCCTTTTATGTAATGTTTACTAGTATGTCATTATTAATTAACATTTTTATAAACTATTCGTTAACAGATACAGGAACCATGTGTTTGCACGTTATTATTAACAAAGGCTTGTAAGGCATTTGTGACATCTCATGTATTTCTTACAACTGAGCATATAACCCACAAACAAAATATCGAGATATATTGTGTATCGCCATTCAGCACAAAAATATCGAGATATTACTTTTGATCACCCAGGCCTACACCCACTACCAGCAATAGGAATAATACATTTTTTCCCACAAATTTTCCCAATACCAGACCAGACAGCTGAAAAGACCCAACAATACATCATGCTCCATAACTAATGAGACTATGGCAATGCCATATAAGGACAAATACTAGTGCTGTGAACTCCCTTTAAAAAGCATAAAAAGAGAACAGTTTGAACTCCTGATATACACCAGGATCTCTGACCCAGTTCGGCTTAAAGGAAATGCAAAGCACCAAAAAACGGAAGAAGGGAGGAAGGAAGAAAGCGTACGTCCCCAGAGTCATTATCACGTGGAGCAGTGTAAAGTAGATTAGCCTCACCATTCTGCTACAGCCTCTGGTAAATACCATCTTCATCAGTGGCTTTCATGTCTATATGGAATATTTGCTCTTATGTAAAGTCGGTACAATCTGATTGGTTGAAAGACATTCAAACCGAGATAGGATTAAATGTACGCAGGGTAAGCAAATACTGTAACTAATTACAGAAAAACAGTAACTGTAATCAATTACAATTACCAGCTAAAATAGTGGAATCAGATTGTGTTTTTTAACTAGATGATTACTTCTAGGACTACTTTCAAATGTAGTCAACAATTTCAGAATAAAAATGCATCAAACTCTAACAAAAGTGAAGTAATCTAAAAGTACTGGAAAGTAATCATATTACATTACTAAATTTAGGTAATCCAAAAATGACATCTGACTTTTTAAAAACATTACTGTGTTTCTTTTCTTTAATTTGTAACACAACAGCAAAATCCACAACATGCTGGATGGGAAATATATCTTAAGTGTTAGAAAATACACGAGTTAGATAGTAAAAAGATGTTTAGTAATTAAGCAGGCAGGAATGGCAGGTATGGACAAATTGAGACTCCCTCTATCCCAAGCATGCCTGTTGGAAGTCACTTTAGACTGGATATTCATCAATATTCCTTAAATGAAAAGCAATACATTTAAACCAGGCGGGATGCGATTTACCTTAAGGGCAGCAGACCTTTTTCGGAGAAGCTGCTCAATGTTTCTGGATGCTGTTGCCACCAATTTGTCTGCATCATTTTGCTCCACGGTGTACAGGTCACGGTTTTGCAGAAAAATCTGTAGGTGTAATATAATACTAAAAATAATGCATGTTTTGTTCTGAATATGCATTGTGGCTGCTCCACCCAATCACCAAATGATGTAATTTGAATCAACACATGTGAAATCAGGTGAGTCAATGCATTCACGTCGCAATTTGATCTAGTTTCCTATTCATTCCCATTTCACAGGCTTTAGCTTATACTGTATAGACGAACAGGAACATTTGAAGTGTAACTGCACAATAAAATGTGTTTTGAGCTGAAAACTAAGTAATATGACTGAACTGTGACACATCACTGCTAGTGTTATTATTGACAACATTCCTGTTTTAACAAAAATATGAATTTTTTGTTTTGAATACGGATCTACACGTCATATGCGTGAAAAATCAATCCAGGACCTGCTCGATTTCAATGGTACACTCGTGATGCTGTTAAGTCATCATATTCAAATGTTAACGTTAATGTTAATGAGGGTTCCCCTCTGAGCTCCTTGATGCATTTTTCAAAATGAATTAGTGGGTGGAGTCAGGTTCAGAGCTGGTCACATGTGGAACAGTTCACCATACCTGTGTTAAGCTCCTCCCAGCTGTTGCAGTGTCTGCCAGGGTCACTAACTCTCTCTGCATCTGATCCACCCATTCTTTAATCCTATTGGAAAACAGCACACATGCAGACGGTCAGTCACAACACAGATCAATGGGTTTTATATCAGGATCCATAACACAGTGTTCATAAATTCAGATCAGTCTTGCTATCCAATCTCACAGTGGCATAGCCAACCGAGTCAAATGTGACGACTTTTAGCAGACTAAGTACGACATCGACCCAAATTGTATCGCCCGGAACAAATACAATGTCATCCAATCACACATGTGTCAGTGGGCGCAATAATAGTGTCAACCAATTGGATTACTACGTACCAGAGTTCAAACACAAAGTCATCTAATCTACGAGGGTGTCACTAGGTGGGGCCGGTGACAATAATACAAGCAGACTGTCACTGTGTGTGCATGCGGAGCCAGCAGTCAGGATGCGGATCTCTTTGTCCATCAGAGCCAGCCTCCGGATACCTATCCTGATGGCTAACTGATTGACGACTTCCCCCTCCGATATTCCTTCTAATCCTTTTCTCGAATTATCGCTCCTATACATTTGTACATTTGTATTGGCCCGTGTCAAAGAGATCACACAACTAAAGCAGGGTGAGAGGGAAAGACATAAACCTTACTGCACCGGTGGGGTGTGTGTGTTTCTGTTTCTGTTTAATGAACTCAAACACACACACTCACCCCCCACATACACACACACGCACACACACACACACACAAACACACTACATGGAGACAGTCATTAATATTGCACAAGACAAACAATGACACAGATGCTTTTGGTACAGTCAGGCTGCCGACATGGGGTTGGAATCAGGTCAGTTATCCCAATGCCCTGGGTCAAAGAGGACCCAAATAGTGCCTCTAACCTTTAAACAATCTTAGTTTATATATATAAATATAAAATAACAATACATATCTGTTCAATTTAATATAGTATCAGTGAGTCACATAAACATTTCTTTGTTTGTTTGTTGATTTTTTCTATATTTTCCTCTAAAATAATTTTACTTTGACTATATACCTCCTCCCTATAATGCAAGATGGCTTGGTGACTGGTGGCTTGAAGGCTGTCACTCTACAGTAAAAGCATAGATACAAGTTATGGCTCGCTGCAGTTCCATATATGGCCACATACATTGGAAAGATGTGTGGCACTGTAAAGTAAATGGACTGCATTTGTATATCACTCTTTTAACCTTTCTGCCACTCAAAACCCCGTACAGGTTTGCCTCACCAATTCACACACCTATGGCGTGACAACCGGTAGCAGTTAGGTGTCTTGCTCAAGGACATCTCGACACTTGGTGAAGAGTAAGACGGGATCACCTGTCGCCCCGCTCTACTCACTGCACCACTGTCGCCCTTCTGGTATTGTAATTATAATAATATGAAATTATATTATTATAGTGTGTAAACTATACATGTTAGGTTAATTTACCTTTTCACAGAAACTATAGTCAAAGGGTTACTTTCTACTTTGCTAATGAGTATATTTCATTTGTACTATAGTTTAGATTTAATTAAGTAAAGAAATTGAATCAGTACTTACAAAAGTATGTACTTCTAGTTGAGGAATAAAATTATGTACTTTTGCCACCTCTGCTCTCTGGACACAAGCTGTCAACTAAAACTGTATTCTAAGTATCATTTAAATGCAGCATCTACTTCCTTTGGTTGTGATGAGATGAAAAAAGTAATGGGAAGTAATGCTGAAAAATAATCACTGTACCGTTGTAAATAACAAGGTGTATTTTACATACAAAAAGAGTGGTGGATACCGACACATATTGCATAGAATATTTTATAAAGTGTCCAATAGAACGTGTCAGCATTTTTAGTTGTAAGCACACCAAAAAAACATAATTTGCATTGAATGCATATCCTAAGGAATATGCACAGCTAGGAGAACAGCCTGAAAAATGGGGTGGCGCTTTGTTGAGACAGTTATTACAGTTTTGGCCCTTATGGTGAAATACCTAAGCATATATTATTATTTTTATTTTATTTTTTTATACATTGAGTTGAGTCAACTTTTTCCTCTCATTAGAAGTTTGCCTGCGTACTTTCCAAGTATATTGCATAATGACAAAGTGAATATATGTATAATATTCCACAACATAAGTTAATCCTAATCATCATGCTCAATGTTATTTTTTGTCTCGCCTACAATATGTGTAAATGAATAGATTAAAAGCACAATGATGCAGCCGTACATAAAATCAAGCTGATCTTGGAACCCATGGGCTACATCAGCTGATGGAAATTTAGCCTCCTGAGGCAAGGTACATATTTTGTTCAGATATTTCCAGGGTTCCCGATATCCAGGCTAAGACTTCCTCTTCCATCCACTGTTCATTGTTTTCAGTCCAATGTTCTACCTGAGACACATGAATGGGCTTGGATTTGAGTTCAGCTAACCTTTATAAACAGATATCCACCTGCTAATGCTAATTAAAACCTATAATTAATGCAGATGTGATTGTTCAATACTACTCAGACTACAAACATACTACAAAGAGAAATCACTCTCTAAATGAACATAAAATAATAATTGTTTAGCTGACACAGCAATTTCTTTTGCGGAACGGTAACCCCCAACACATGCTTGCATACAAGCATGCAGAGTTACAGTATATGCCTACAGTACACACAAATGGCAACTGGGTCACCCGTTGACCTACATACTCCATTTACCATTTACCATTTACATTGTTTTAGCAGAGAAAGGCAGAGCAATAGAGAGTAAGAATAATACAAGTGTTTTAGTCTCAAAACACCATGGCTCTATGTAAGGGTGATGTATTTCATGGAACCGCTGTGATGGCTAGGCTACTCTCTTTATTATACAAGGGCACAAGTAGTCCACCTTTGCCTACTGTGGCATCAAGCCAAGGCAACACATGATGTCAGTCTTCATTCTTCACCGCTCAATATCATCACCGATTGGAGTATGAAACGGTAGTTTTGCTCGAGGCATGTGAAACACATACAACGGTTAATTTGAATGAGATGCCACCTATATCTGTGTCTCCGTGAGTTGTAGCTACAGAAGCTCACAGTATCCAATTAAAATGTGTCCCCAGAGTAATCACTGAGCTGCTGCATATGAAGGTACTAGATGATTAAAAAAACATTTTAAAGGTGCCCTTAGCAAGGTTTAAGGCCAAAAATAGATCAAAATGAATATTTATTATTGAAATGTTTCATTTCACTAGGTTGAGATGGAGCTGCACCTTTTTTTTACAAAGTGAAGGTCACCATTTCCCTGGCAATGTTTTTAAGGTAAGTGATTGTTGTTTATATTTAACATCAAAACATAAATACCACCTTCTCTCTTCAGTGTGATAGGGTGCTCCCCCATCTCCTAGGAGATGTAGGAGATGGGAGATGTTTTTTTTTTCTTCAGCCCACACAGAGAACCAGACCCTGAGGATATATTTGCTGATTTGATAAAAAAAAGTGTATTGGATTAGAATAGCTAACTATTGGCACCACTGCAGCTACATCAGCTGGCAGTATAAACATTGTTTTAGAGTAAGTATGCTTTAATGTAATCAATAGCACAATTCAATAATTATATGTTGCCCATTTTCATGGGCATATTTGTGTTTTTCTATATCCTGTTGCATTAAACTTTGCCGTTTTGTCTCTAATATATAGGTGGTGAACATCGAAACAGAATGGGCACTGCCAGTTGCATCTCTATATTCAGATCTCTGCATATGCATGAAAAATAACCTGACTGAACACATTATTGAGAACTGCTTTATTCTAATGTTGTTCCTGTAGCATAGCCTTGTATGCAAATTGTTAAATTAGCAGAATTCCTTATAATAGGTTACATAGGCTATGTATAACGCTAACACACTGGTAATAAGGTTCTATTGTGCAATTGTTCAATTTAATTATCATGACAACTTCAGCTATCAAAAAAGCTATTTAAAATATGTTATATGCCAATAGGTTACAACGATGAAAATATCCAATGAGTCTTTCAAAAAAGTAAAAACATTTAAATCGTTAAAACAGTTAGTGGCCAATATTACCAAGGAAGCAATGAATCAGGGTGTGATCGATGGGAGGCGCAGGGTATTCTTAGATTTCGTCTAGGCTATCAGGTATGAAAAAACATTACTTGACCCAAAATTACTCTAAACTTCCACACAGCCATACGCGTAAATAATTATATATTTTATCGGTTCTGTCCAGACAATTATCCTGTAGCCTAACTGTAAAACAGGTGGGAATACAGGATACTTACATGAGCTGTGACGGAAACTGTGATGCCCAAGAACCAAGCAGGGATAACAAAACCAAAACTACGAAAGCTGGTACCCTGCAGATATCCATTGTCAAAGGGAAATTCCCTGACACGCGAAACCTGCTACGGTTTACTCCCTCCGCCGAGCAAATGAGTCTTATGTGGTACAAACAGTTTGAGTGGTGTAGCTCAGAGATTAACCAACCTGACGCCTCTAATCTGATCAGCCGCCATCCGCACTCTAACAGGTTCTGGTTGGTTATTTCAGTCGACTCTCTCTCTCTCTCTCTCTCTCTCTCTCTCTCTCTCTCACACACACACACACACACACATAACACACACACATAAACACACACATCTCTCACCTTCATGGCAATCTTTAATAAGATGTGCAAATTCTGCAAAGCATGTTCGGAGGCATTAAAATATAAAGAAACACGTGATATAATATATCTTGCACACACATGCACACACACACACGTAATAGTTGAATGAAAACTCGGCTTTTACCCATACACTACGACATGAAGCAACAGCATTTACTTCGTTTGATGGGACAACCTCTGACAATTCAAACGTGAGTGACAAGTGACCACAGAGCTAAGAGATATAAGAGGGCGTGTGCTTTCTGTCCCGTTGCTGAGCTGGTGGTTCCACCGATGTGCAGCAGACACATTTCTTGTGTATATGAGAGGCGAACGCTTCCAATCACAATCATTGTCATCCATCTTTCACACTCAACAAGTATTGCCCCGCCTCGCGTCACCCGGGGACATCAAACGATATGCACCCCCCACCCCCGACCCTATCCCCACAAACACCACCCTCCCCACTGAAGCCCACCCCTCCTTGTGCAAGGCAGTGCACGAGAGGATGCTTGGGGATTTGGTTATCAATCGTTGCCTGGCAACCCAACACTACCCTAACCCCCCCCCACACACACACACCTTTTTGTTCCCTCACCCCCAGCTTTCCCACCGCTATATCGCCGGTGCTCATCTACCCTTCAAAGCATTCCCTTTATTCTCATCCCTTACCTCGTCCCCCTTTCCGTCTCCCTCCAAACACGCTCCCACTCACACATACACAGAGAGCGAGGGAGCAGGGTCGTGTGTGGACACGAGGAAGTGAGAGCGAGGAGATGTGAGGAGGAGGACAGCAGTCAGCAGATGCTGCAGAACCCGCATCATCCCAGAGGAGCGGAGCTGGTGTCAGTCTCGTCTGAGGCAGAAGATCCCCAGCATTTTACAGTAGGGATATTAGTTGACCGAATCCGAAGTATTCTGTAAAAAGTTGGAAGTCAGCCCTAGTCACTATACTAGTACAGTAGTACTAGTAGTAATTACGTAATGTAATTTAAAAATACACATGATTTTAGTAGTACAATTACTACAGATTGCATTCTGGCCAACTACTGTACGTGACAATATACGGTATAGTGCCCATAAATTGAATTATTATTTTTAAAATAGCTATACCGCCATCTAATGGTTACTTTTTGAAATCACAAGAGCTCAATACTGCATCAAGGTGCACTCTGCACTTCTTTAAGGGGAGGATACTGTATGTCCCCCATTCTCATTGAGGCTCAATGTGTGACAAATTCCAAGTTTAAATTAAGTTGATTGCTATAGTTAGACTATAATGCTAAATTCAAATTGTTTAGTAATTTAGTAACTTTTTTTCTATTTCAATATTTTAGATATTTTCTGTTCTTTGGCATCACAGTTTCCGTCACAGCTCATGTAGCTGTATTCTCAAAGAATACACATTTTGTGTTGTTGTCTACTTCACTGAAATTATACTGGGTGTGTCTACTGTCAGTTTTCGAACAGTAAAATGCCATGCTAAATATCTTATAAACCGAATGAATAAAACTCAACTCATGAAGTAATGTGGAATAGAAGCTCTTTTTTATATTTATTCTTTAGACTCAGGGGGAACAGCCGATTTTTACAGCACAATTTGCATAATATCTCAACACATCCTGTGTACAACCACAAAACCATAACATTAGATTCTCTGTTTTTACTGAGTGAAAAACAAGACACTTTTACAAGCATATCTCTATACATTCAGCATACAGATACAGCTTTACAGTCTCTTTTAAAACATAATCTGGAAGCAAATTATATGGACAAACCATCAACAAAACATGCAACATACAAATCATGAAATATCAGACAACTATTATTTTTTTTCCACCATTTGTGTTGTTTCATAATCACCATGGTAACACATATCAAAGTCATTGATTGACGGCACATGGTTTGTCAACACATTCCACTCCCCTTACACAACTAAATACATTGCTGTAGATTTATAGTAGTTTGTTTTCTATGACTTTTTTACACTCACATGCTCAAACCATGGACAATATAAACATTCAAACTTTGTAGAAAATAAATACTATATGTACACATATTAAATGAATCACATTCACACCCATCAGATTGTTAACCTGTTTGTTTCCACAATTAGACCTGAACAAACAGTATTTAGCTAGAGGGAAAGTAATTAAACAAGAGTGGTTCAACAGTCATAACTGAGCAATGAACGAAGAACATATGTTTTTACTGTATTTTGTACACATTATGTTGTAAACTGTTGAGCAGACCACGTTGACTGAATGAAAATTCTCCTTAGGTTTGTGCATTGTGTACCCAAACAGGTATGCTTATTTTCTATTTTGCCACATACAGTAGATACTTTACAAAATGCACACTATAGTATGTTTCTGCCACCACATACACTATGATTCGGTTTGTTTCATCATAGAAACACCAACACGTGAACTTACCTGACATGACACTTGAAACAAGACATGGAAATAAACAATGTAATACTAAAGTGCACAAGCCTCGTGTACATGTTAACAAATGTTAACATCAACATATTTTTAAATCAGTAAAAAATCAATATATTTTTCTCTAATAATGTACAAATCAAAATTCAATACATTTTTTATAAGATACATATTTTTAGACACTATTCTCACAGATAACATTTAATTAAGAAACAAAATGCATCAAAACATATCAATGTTGCATAGAATAGAATAACCTCAACATAACCAATGAGTTTGTAAAAAAAAAAAAAAGAAGGTTGGCACAACAAAATATTTTTGTAAAACCAACCATTCTCTCCCTTCCTCATTGTGATATATACAGTATATACACACACACACATATATATATATATATATGTGTGTGTGTGTATATACTGTATATATATATATATATGATATATATGCACACGCACGCATACATACGT